>MINK01173972.1:9935-49260 GCA_001735545.1 Phormia regina | reverse complement strand
AATTTAAAAACAAATAACGATTTGTTAAAAAATATTTTAGTCATAATTTTTTCTGTGTTTAGTCATAATTTTTTCTGTGAACCGATAAAATTTAAAAAATTAACAAAAATAACAATAAATAGTTTTAAAATCGCAAATGCTTCAATAGTACCTACAAATTTTTATAAAAAATTTGAACAAATGGTACCAAATTTAAATACTGTTCTAATTTTAAAAATACAAAAAAGTACAATTTTTTACTAGTTTAAAAAAAAAATATTTTTTCTTAAATTAACTATATCATTAAAAATAGTTTTATAATTTCTTGTTATTTGAAAATTTTGGGCAGAATGTATAAATTTTCTCTAATCTGTGGTACTAACAATAAAAAAGTACGTACCAATTTCAACAAATTTTGATTTAAAAAAAAAAAATACTCAGGAGGAAAAGAAAAATAACTTTTAACAAATAAATAAATTTCATAATATATTAAGTTAGCATTATTGAATCTGTACTAAAAATAAATGAAAAAAGTACCAATTTTGAAAAATGTAAAATTTAAGAGATATATTATACTAATTATTGAAAGAATATTTAAAAAAGTATAATTTTTTACAAAAGTACCATTTTTAATGATAATATTTTAAATAATATGAGTTTTCAAAGGTATTTAAAATATAATTTTTGAAGAAATTTTAAAAAGTAATTAAAAAAAAAAAAACATAATTACATTTCATTTGAAAATTAATTATTGGCTCGATAGGCCATTAACAAAATGCAATCGATAACAATCTTTGTTGTGTCCATTTGACTTTGATACTAAAGTATTTTTAGTCATTTCTCCTTTCTGTTATCATGATATACATCATATTTCATATTGTAAGCTTAAGGACTTTAAGAAATTTTATGTTATTTAAATGTTTCTTTCTGACACCTAAAGCATTTAATGAAGAAATTGTTTTAGTCGTATGTTAATTTATTGATAAATTTAGTAGACACTATTCTCTAGGCAATTTCATTAACAAAGTGTTAATTATATTTAAAGTATCATAACGACGACCATCAAGGAAATTTAATAAAATATTTAAATATTTCAAAAATATTACTTCAAGAAAAAAATATTTTTAAATTCTTAGAAAATAATAACTTTTTATAAATAGCTACAACAAGTGTTTTAGTTCTCATAACTAAGTAAGTGTGTGTGCAAATGACCTGTCTTTTACTATAATTGTTAATGTTAAGGTTAACTTGGAATGGTAATAGGAATAAAAAAAAACAACAACATAATAATAGATATTTAACGAACATTAACCTTTTAAAAGAGTTATTTGATGTAAAAGTTCAATGTTTTATTAAATACATACTGGGAAAAATTATAAAATGCTGGAATATAAACAAGAGAATTAAAATAAAATCAGTACTTGAAGATTAGAGACACAGAGGAAATGAAAATTTTATTTTGATTAGAGGACATTTGGTGATGCTAAAGCAGAGAGAATCTAAACAGTATTGTAAAATCCTTTTATTTGAAAAGAAATGGACTTTAAAAACTATATAAATTAAGCAATATTTTTCCATGATGTTTTATGTGAATGTTATGAATATTTTATAACCCACTGTAGTTAGTATAATAAAATTGTGCTTCTTAATTGCTAGTACTTATGCATTACTATAACTCACCCGCTTAACTAAATATTTTTAGTAAATAAATATTTCTAAATTTAAATTCACAACACTTCTCTTAAACGTTTCTTTCTTTTTGGTTTCTTTTCAAATGCAAATGTTTGCAAATCATTTAAAAAATAAAATTAAATCCTTAAACCAGACATTAGTTTATAGTTTTATAAATTCACTTTCTTTGTCGTTTTGAAAATATTTGCCAGAAATAAAAAAATGAATATAAAATATTAAATACTTAATTTGCCATTAACGCTTAAGATACGTGCTAAACATCAGTAACGAAACAAATGCAACAAAGAAATTAAAAAAAAAAAAAAAATATTTTAAAATTCCACTGAAAGAATGTAATTGTTGAACCGAAAAAAAATAAAACACACAACTTGCTAAAATCTTCTTGACAGGATGAAAATAAAAAGAAAAACGTGAAAAATCTGCTCTGGTATCATTAAAAAAATGTTCCTCCACCTGATTTTTTTCTTCTTTTTTTATTAAAATTTAATTTGAAATTTAAAATATTTTTTTCATTTTATGTCTTTTAAATAAAAATGTTTGTGTGTGGCATTTCTTTTATTTTAGTTCTAAAGATAATCACGTACTATAATTTATGTTTCAACACACCCGCAAGAAGTTGCAAGTAAGTAAGTCAACAGCAACAATACATTTTACAAGTGCAGCAACTAACCATGTTGCTGTATTTATTACTTACTACTTAGTATGTTACTGTGGCAAGTAAGTAAGGAGTGTTGCCAGAAAATTAAAAAAAAAAAAAAATATGATATAATATTAACCATTTTAAGAAAATTTTCTATAAATGAAAATTTAAGGAAAATTTCTATAAAATAAAATTTAGGAACAATTTTCCATACAAAAAATTTAGGAAAATTTTTCTATATAAAAATTAGGGAAAATTTTCTACAATTTTCTATAAAAGAAAATTGTCCTTAAAATTTCGATAAAAGAAAATTTAACTACAATTTTCTATAAAAGAAAATTTATCGAAAATTTCCTGTATAGGAATTTCCAATTTAAATACAAATAAGGCAACACTGTTGGCATAGAGATTGTAAAGAGGTTGTCACTTATTGTTGTTGTTGCTGCTGCTGACAATGTTAACAATGTTTTTTTTTTTTTTTTTTTTTTTTTTNNATGTTAACAATGTTTTTTTTTTTGTTATTTCTACCATTATTTTAACAATGTTGTAAAGTGCTTTTTTATGACTTAAGGTTGAGTTTTTCATTATTTATTTCTATAATTTTCTTCTATAAGATGAAGGATATGTTGGTTGACTTATGGGTCAAAAACACTCAGGATTGTGTTAACAAATTAAGAATTAGAATTTTAATTGTTAATTTAGCATGAAAACAAATATTTTTTTTATTTCAGGGTATTAGGTTAGAACTTTGTATTAATAAAAATTATTAAAATCTTTTATAAGTAGGGAATAGGCACTAGGTTTTATCAAATCAACTTTCGAATAATGGACTTATTGTGGAAAAAAGTCTTTTTATTGAAAAAAGTCTATATCGACTTTTTGTTGAAAAGAAGTCTAGATCGACTTTTTGTTTTGAAAATTGTCGAAAGATCTATTTTCTTGTTGCCAGATAGTCGAATATTTAAACAAAGTAGAAAGTTAAAAAAGGCGAAAAATCGAAAAGTCTACTTTTTTTTAAACTATGAAACCCTAATAAGCAATACATTTCAGCACCATTAACGTTATATTTTACTCTTGGGTTATATAGAAATCATAAGCCCGATTTGTATTATTGTAACTTTAAAATAATTTATTACACCAAATATATTAGTTAGGTTATATAACCTAGCGTCGCCAACACTCAGATTTCAGATGGTATTTAATCCTTTGATATCCAGCTCGAAGATCCATTTAATCAGTTATGGTTAGATGATTAAACGTTTTAATTTAAAAACTCTCCAATATTATTGTTTGTATATGAAATTGAAAAATATTACATAAAAAATCACTTAAATCATACTTAAAATTTTTTTCCAGAAGATGAATAAAAAACTTGACATTACCTTTTTTGAAAGCTGGTCACCAGCGACGAAGAACAATTATGCAATGTATTACTTTTTTTTTTTTTTTTTTTTTTTTTTTGATTGATTTACCAAAAAACAAGCCAAAGAAATGTAAAAATGCGTAAAAAAGTGACAGTAAAAGTTAAAATAAAAATAAACCTGACTGACATCAAAATGCCATTTTAAAGCCATATGAGTAACAAAAAAAAAAAAAAAATGTCAAAGAAATGATAAACGTTAAAAGTAAGTAAATATTCCGTAAAGTACTATACGAGTGAATAGTTAGTTAGACGTTCTAAACATGTAATATGTTAAATAATAATATCTACTATATTTTGCTGTTACTACTACTACTACTACTACTGTTGTTTTCTTGTATGTCAGTCACGTAATAATAAGCCATGTCTTAAAAAAAAAAGTTATGTTGGCTTTTTTTTACTGTTTCAAATTTGGTTACAATTGTGCAGTAACGATAAAAGAGACATTATTTTACACTTAAATAATGGAAATATTATACCATAAGAATTCCTTAAATTACATTTGCAGTATTTAACAATAATAATAATAAAATAAATTAAAATTTGCAATAATATGGTTTTGTGAAACAATACCTGCTACTACTGGCGCATGAAAATGAAAAATGAAAAAAATCAATTTCACTTTTATTTCATTCATTACGTTTGAAACATCCAGACACCCGCTCTCTACCTCTATTACCTACCGGTATTTGTAATTAAAATATTGATTGATTTTATTTGAACGTTGACATATACGAGTACATATGTACTTTTATATTTGAATTAATAGTAAAGTGGCGCTTGCTTTTATAACCTTAAAGCTGCTAAAGGTGAAAATATTTTTAAGGCTGAATATAGCCAGGAATTATTAAATAGCACAATTATCGTGTTATTTATTCAGATTTTCTAGTAATAAAAAAATTGAATTATTTTATTTTTATAGAAATTTTTAGTTTAATTTCTAAAAGAAATAATTTTATAAAAAATTTCGTTGTATTTTTCTTTATAGTTTTTTTTTTTATATTTTCATTGAATTTCTTCCATAAAAAAACTATTATTGGGTTTTGTTTCTTTTCTTTTTTCTTTATGGAAGGAAACACCATATTTTACCCTGCGTAAAAATTCATAAAATTTCGTTCTTATAGTAAATTTTCATTGATTTTTTCTTTTTATAGAAAATTTGCACAGAATTTTCTTTATATAGAAAATTTGCACTGAATTTTCTTTGTATAGAAAATTTGCACTGAATTTTCATTAAATTTTCTTTTTATACAAAAATTTTCATTAATTTTTTTTTTTATAGAAAATTTCCATCGATTTTTCTTTTTATAGAAAATTTTCATTGAATTTTTTTTCTAGAAAATTTTCATTGAATTTTCTTTTTATAGAAAATTTGCACTGAATTTTCCTTATATAGAAAATGTTCATAAAATTTTCTTTTTATAGAAAATTTTCATTAATTTTTTTTAGACAATTTTCATTGAATTTTAAATTTTCTTTTTATAGAAAATTTTCGTTATTTTTTTTTTTAGACAATTTTCATTGAATTATCTTTTTATAGAAAATTTTCATAGAATTATCTTTTTATAGAAAATTTGCACTGAATTTTTATTAAATTTTCTTTTTGTAAAAAAATTACGTTAAATCTTCTTTTTAAAGAATTTCTTTATAATTTCATTATAGAAATACACTGGTGCATATTCCTATAAACGCACTTAATTTTTTCTGTATTTTTGTTATANNAAATATTTTCTTGTTTAATTTTTACCTTTTTTTTTAAAAAAAGTAGTGTGCGTTTATAGGAATATGCTCCAGTGTAGTAATTCTAGTCATTTGTTACTCAACGCTATTTTAACTAAATACCTTAATGTTAAACAATATTTTCTTGCTTTAAATTAAAACATTTTAAATAAATTATTCCTTTTCAGTATAGAAAGTTTTGCAAATTCAAGTTTTTTCACAGTATCCTTCAATTCTGGTATAACTGTCTGGAAACATATATATAATTTTCTTTTTTGCTAATTTTCCTGAAAAGCAAAAAAGGAAAACTTAGACAGCACTTCATAACTAACAAAAGTAAAATCAGAGAACAAACTTTTACTAAACACTTTTAATTTTCCTTAACTTCCTGCAAAACTCTTGCTAAGATTTTAATTTAAAACTAAAAAAAAAAAAAGGAAAAATAAATAAAATAACTTAACAACTCTGACATGTTAGTTGGTTGCTAATGCATTTGATATAAATATTAAAAATTAGAAAAAAATAATAATAATAATAGTACAGAAAACAAGATGTTTTTACTTAAAGAAACAAAAAATATTTAAAATTTTTAAATTTTATAAAAAGAAAATTGAAAACAAGATGGTGAAGGTCTGTAATGAACACATGTTTAACAAACTTTATGAAGAAAATGCTTAAATCAGAAACATTATTTTTCCCTTTTCTTTTATATTTTTTTCTTTAAAGAAAATTACAGATATTACAATAATGAAGAACATGATGGGCCATGATCAGCAAAGTTGATGTTAAGGAAACAGACACACATATAACTTAAATACACACACACACATATACATATTTTTGTCTTGGCCATAAAAACCCAAAAAATGTTTAAGAACATAGTGCCAAAAACCAGACATGCGTTAAGGCCATTAACCCCTTATGATATTTTGTTTTTCTTAAACTTCTACTAAAATATTAAAAATTACTTTAAACTATAGAAACGTTTGCTTTAATATCAAATGTGGAGTAAATAGAAAAAACTATTACAAAAATAAAAAAAAAAAAAAATAATAAAAAATAGTTTTGTGTGTTTTTCATGTAGCAGAAGATTTATTGAAAATTTATTTATTTGTCATGTTGTTGTTGTTGCAGGGTGAAAAATATATGTTTTTAAAAAGAGTTTAAGGAAAAGTTCACCAGAGTTTTTAATTTTTGGTATTTTTTTGTAAACAAAATTAAGACAAGTGCGTGCAGTCAAATGTAAAATGTTCATTTCTTATATATATATATTTTTTTTTTTGGTATGACAATGGACAATAGACAAATGGACGGACAGTCGAATGAATTGATTTACATTTTTGATACCCTATAGACATAAAATAAAACCTATTATGAAATTTTAGAAACAAACTGCAATAATATTGATGGGGAATTTTCGTAAAGATGTTATTTTCATAGACATTTTCTTTTTATTAGAAATTTTCGATTTTCTTTTATAGGAAAATTTCGTTAAATTTTCTTTTTATAGAAAATATTCAGTTAAATTTGCTTTTGTAGACATTTTTCATTAAATTTTCTTTTTATCAATTTTTTTTTTTTTTAAATTGTTTTTTTTTTTTTTTTTAGAAAATTTTTATTAAATTTCCTTTTAATAGAAAATTTTTTCTACAGCAAATTTTCGATGAAATTTTTTTTTTCGTTTTAAAGGAGATATTCATTAAATTTTCTTTAAATAGAAACATGTTCTCCCTTAAATATTTTCTTTAGTAGTCTATAAAAAATTCGTCTTTAACATTCAAAATTTTCTACATTGATTTTGAATTTTTGTTATAATTTTATTCTTTTTTGTTTCTTTCTTTATTTTATGCTCATTTAACATGGACAACAGTATTTGTTCTAATAACTTAAACATAATTTTCTATTGTTTAATGTTATTATTTGTTCTTCTTTCAGTGAAGACATTTTCCTCATAAATATTTGTTTTTTTTTTTTTCTCAAACAGCAAACAGATATTCAAAATCTTTCAGAAAAAAAATGGGGAAAATATTAAATGAGCTACAAGTAATGATGTGTGAAATTATGTTTACAACTTGTCAGAATTAGGTGACTTTTTACAGTTCAAAGTAATCAATGATGATGATGATGATGATATGTATTATAATGTCTAAAGACAAGAGGTCATTTCTTCTTGGATTTCAGAAATGTATAAAATCATTAACATTGTATAGACATGATATCCGTAATTCTCTTCATAGTGAAAATAACTGCATATGTATTTTTTGTGTTTCATTTTTCATATTCATTTATGCAAAAGAAAGTTGAAAACTCAATTTAGAAAATTAATTTGTAAAAAAAGAGGAGAAATTTAAATTAGTTCATTTAGATCATGTTCATATTCATGTTTAACATATATTATAGCCTGGCTAGCATTATATGTAGTTAAAAAATAAAATTATTAATCTAAAGACATTTATAAAATGTTTTTTTATATGTTTAACAATTTTATGTTCGTGTTTTGTATGTAAATTAAAAAGACAAACAAACTTAAGCAGTTGTTTAGTGAATTTGAATTGATTTAAAATGAATCAATAAAGTTTTGATAGTCGTATTAAATGTAATGACTCTATCAATTATTTTAAACTACTTGTTACAATAATACCATATAAGAATTACACAAAGGCGGATATCAAATATTTAAATCTAGAATTATATAAACAATAAATCGCTTGAAGATATTTTAATTATTAAAACTTAATTGGTGGAAATAAACTATGATATTTTTAGGTACTTTTTTAAATATTATTATTATTATTATTATTATTATTATTATTATTATTATTATTATTATTATTATTATTATTATTATTATTTGTTTTTTAAGAAAATCTTTGAAAATAATGTTTAATGCTATAGATAAATCCCTCCAAAAAAAAAAATTCATGGTCATTATCAAGTCAAAACGTAATCATAATAAAATTATGAGACTGCAATTTTTTCCCATTTTATTCATAGCGTTATTTAAATTTTAATCCCTTTCCTTTAGCCATTTTGAAACCCTTTAGGGATTTTTTAAACAATAACAAAACAATGATGTGCAAATTTTTTTTTCGGCGAATTTTCAATGTCACTTGAGTTAAACAAAAACGGAACAAAAAATAAAAGGACTCACTAAAGAACAATTATTCATTGTTATGAGTGCATTGCAACACAAACCAATGGCAACAACTGATTGTTTAAAAAAAAATAAGAACTACAAATTAAAATCATTTTGGGGTTTAATTAAAAAAAGGACACAAAGACTGACATTGGTTTTTTAAACGGAAAAGTAAATATTAAATTGAAGAAAATATGTAATTTTTAGATTATTTTTTAGATATAATGCATAAAAAAATAGGGTGATGAAATTTGTTTAATTAAATTTTTTCAACAAGTATTGACCTTTCAATAATTAAAATATCAATAACAAATGTAAACAAATATTTAATTAAAAAAAAAAAATAAAACAGAAAATTTTCAAACAAAAGAAAATTCAATGGAAATTTTCTACAAAAAAAGAATTCAAGGAAAAAGAACATCCAATGAAAGTTTTCTATAAAAAGATAATATTTTCTATAAAAAGAAAAGTTAACGAATATTTTCTATAGAAAATGAACAAAAATTTACTATAAAAGGAAAATTCAACGAAAATTTTCAATAAAAACAAAACTACTTACAAAAAATTAAATTATCGAAAATTTTCTATATAAGAAAATTTAACGAAAATTTTTTATAAAAAAAAAAATAAGAAATGAAGATGAAAGAAAGTTTATTTCTATAAATGAAATATTTAACGAAAATTTTCCTTAAAAGGAAACGAAAAAAAATTCGTTCCAAAAAAGAAAAATTTATCGAAAATTTTCTTAAAAAAAATAACCAAAATTCTTCAATTTAAAGTAAATTTATCGAATATTTCATATAAACAGAAAGCTTATCGAAATTTTAATATAAAAAGAACATTAATCAAAAATTTCGTATAATAAAAAGAAAATTTATCGAAAAATTTCTCTGAAAATAGAAAAAAAGAAAATTATCGACAATTTTCGATAAAAAGAAATTTTTGCGAAACTTTCCCAAAATAGATTGTATAGCTTGTTTTATTAGAAAACTCATTCCTACTTTCTTATATTCTTGTATTTAAATAAATAGTAATAATTTTACATAATTAACCTAAATATAGTAAAAGTTGTGTAAATATTGTAACGACATTATTGAACTTAAAGGTTATTTACATTTTTGGACTATAACTAGATTTTCTATGAAGTAAGCATTTTAATAATTTCGTAGACATAAATACACATGCAAAACAAAAATTAAAACCTATGTATTTAAGTATATTTATTAATAAAGTTTTTCTCTTAAACAACAATTTCCGTTAAAAATAAAATAATTAATAAATAACTCAACAAATTGAAAGGCAAGAACGGCAAACACAGTCGTGGGTCGGTCGTCTGTTGTTTTTGATGAATTGGTCAAACGACCCACTACATCATAAAATATAAACGTAAAATTTTTTATTTCTTTTCTTTCAAAAGAAATTAACAGTTAATTACATAAAAATATTTTGTCGTATTAAATATATTTTACATATTTAAATACATAATGATTTACAATTGTACAATAGCAGCTACGATGAAAAAATAATGGGAATTTTATGTTTGATAAATGATGGTTACTGGAATCCGTTTAGTGAAAAAGAAAGTCAAGTCTCTTTTATTTACACTTTGTTTTTTTTTTTTCGAGTTTAAACTTTAGTTAATTTTTATTTCATGGTACAAGGTACTATTGAGCTTGGCACATGACCTTAACAAAAGTTACCTTACAACCAACATAAATTAGCAACGTTTTTGTTGTTGGTAATTTTCACATAAAATATTTATCTGTTTTTTTTTAAGTTTTCCTTGTTGTTGCCAACTGATAATAGTTTTTTAGGTTTTAAAGTTTTTCTTTTAACAATTCATGGGAAAATTTTATAATACTTTTTATAAGAAATGTGTAAAAATATTAAAGTTTTTAAGCTTTTGTCTTTAAGGGATTTATTGAGTTAAAATAAAAACAAAAAAAGGAGAAGAGTTTAACATACTACTTTTTATTAACAGTGCAGCTTAAAGTTATAGGCCAATTCATTTTTTAAATCTCTTATATTGGTTAATTCTTTGTATTGATTTTTATTTTTTGGATTTTTTCATGTTTGAAAATAGCACAAGGTTGTTTTACTTTAAAATGCCCAATCTTTAGTTATCTTTTAATTAGTTTTTTTTTTTTTTTTAATTTTTTTAGTTCATTAACACAGTTTTTGTAGATAAATATTTATTTGCTGATTTAATGTTTTCAGCAGATATTTTTCTTTCAAATACCTGCCGCTAAGAAAACAATTATGATGGCGTAATAACAATTAAATTGTCAAAATTTACATTAATTAAATATTGAAATCTTTTTGAGGTAATTTTAAACATAAACATGGAATCACGGTTAAAGAGATTTGTTTAAATCAAAAAACATTAATCATAGATAAACAATAAAATAATTAAATTCATGTTTCTGATATAGTACGATGAAATGGGAGGGTGAGCGAATTGTATACAATATTAGGGTCTCGTTCAGAAATTCACTATTTTGAATGCTAAACCAAAGTTTGTCTGAGTCTGTTGTATGAGATCAAAAAGACGAGAAAAAATAGTTCCGTACGGAAGTTTACAGTTAGTTACACAATACTACAATTTTGTATATTGTATAGTTAGTGTTCACACAGAGCAATATTTCTTATAGCTATTCTGACCAAGGCTTATTTACTATTAGGTTAGAGCAATTCTACAATAAATACAACAATAAAAAATTTCTCTCATAGGATTTTTTTAAATTTTGTTCATCGAAACAATAACAAAAATGATATAAAAAAAATATAAACAAAACACACATTGAAACAAACACACAGTAAAAAAAGATTTGACAGATATAAGAAATAGGAAAAAAATATTCAGTTGTTTTTTTGAACTCTACTTATTATATATTCCCTTCTCCTCACTCTCCTATCAACACATAATTGCGGCAAGTAAAATTGCTGTGTGTGAATCTCGACTTATCATATCAAACTCTTGTACAGCATATCATAGATTTGATCATAACATCAAAGTCTTGTACATAAGATCAGAGTGTTGTGTACAACTCCAAAGACCCTAAGGATGATCAGAATTATTGTTAAAATATAAAAATGTAAAAAAACTTGTCATAAATTTGTTGACAAGTTAAAATTTTTGTACACTAGATCGGAAGATTGCATGCAAGATCAGAGCATTGTATATACGATCTGATCAAGATCAAAGTACACAGTACCGGATATTGGTCTTTTACAAGAGACCAATATCTTGCAAAAACAAAAATATTTCGAAAAGTACTAAAATGATGCACAAAAAACTTTATAAAGTCATGATTTATTACCTACTTCGGCTAGTATTGCACCCACGCTTTTAGTTCAATTTGGACTAGAAATAGGCTTTGCAATTTTGCTCAATTTATAGAATTAACTGTATCATAATTGTTATTCTTCTATAAATTGGGACCGATTTTATCCTCTAAATAAAGCCAAGATTTAGGCCAAATTAAGTCACTATTTTTATTCAATGTAAACCTGAAATAGGTTAAATCATTATTTAGACAATGTATTAGTCTCGACTTGCAGCAAAATTTGTCTTTAATTAAAACTAGGATTTCGGTTCATTTTTTTGTGTTATTTAAATAAATTAAATAATTTTATTTTAGTTATAAATAAATAAATAAATATATGAACAATTAAACAAATGTATTACCTTATATTGTTACCAAACCTGGACAAATAGAGCAGAGTTTAAAAATAACGTCGACTATATTTTATTCCCTAAACGTTTTCAACACTTTATTTGGTCCTCATCGTATACTCAACAATTAACATATTTAAGCCAACATTTTTAATCGTCTAAATTTAAATAATAGACTTGTCTTCACGTGTACTTTAGTACTTCACGTGTACTCTGGTACTAATTAAAAGTACAGTTTAAGTCCATAGCATTTCATCTTACCATACATCGATATCTATTTATTACCAACTACTAAAAATTACCTTAAAACTTACAACACACAAAAATCCTAAACTAAAGAAGAAAACAAAAAATAAATCAAATCTAAATTTGTAATTAAAAATAATTGACCCAAAAACTATAAATTTTACTATCAATTAAAATCAAATTTAGTTTTTCTTTTTTTTTTACTAATTTATAGAGGAGTTTGCTTGTTTACAATAAAATATAATTGAAATGAATTTAATTCCAATATAAAAAATACACATCAAACACAAAAAGTGGAGGATATCACACAACATCAATCAATTAACTAAATCAAAATAATAAAAGTTTCAAAAGAAAAAAAAAATAATTATATTAAAATGTATTTTTTGTTTTTTGTCTTAATTTAAGTCATGATATTTTTGTTTATATAGAAGAGAAAATATATAAATTTCTTTTAAAATTTCCGATTTGTCAAAGATCACAAAACAAAAAAAAAGTGAAATATTTTTTTTTTTTTTTTTATAATTAACAGCACATGTTAGTTCGTTTTTTTTTATATTTATATAAAACATAAATATTTATAAGTTTTTAGATGTAAAATACACAAAGACAAGACATGAACATGTTGTGAGAGCTTTTTATCGTGAATGGGGAACAAAGATCTCAAGATTTTATTTTTGTAAAGAAATAAAAATTAAAACTATAAATTATTACAGGTCTAGACATAGTGCAACCCACATTTCTTAAAGTTTTTCAAAAAATAATTTTTAATAGTTTTCAGAAAAAAAACTATTAAATGTTTCGGGGTGTGACTAAGAAAATTAGAAAATTAGAAAGAAAATAATATTTATTTTGAATAAATTATTTGTATCTCATAAATTTTTAAATCTAATCTTATAAAATTTGAAAAAGAGCTAATTTCTCCTTCCTAGAATTATAAATCAAGGTTAGTACTTAACTCGAATGCCTCAAATAGGAGCATAAATAAAGCTATTGAGCTACTCTTAGCATTAGTTGAATGAAGATCGATGATCAATTTTGGGGAATATTTATTAAATTAACACCAAAGAATGTATGATTCATAATATCTAAATCCTTTTTGTTTATTTTAAATATTTTCAAAATTACTAATACCATTTATAAACGAAACAATGTTTTTAAATAAAATCTTCTTTCGAAAGAAATTTTAATTAATTTCTTTAAAATGAAGTCAACAAAAGTTTATAACAAAACAAAAAATTCCAAAGAAAACAAATCACTTTTGCTTTTCAACATTAAATGAAAATAATCAATTTCATATCGTTGAAGATTCTTCTTAACTTGGCCATAAAAAGCGGAAGCAGCTTACGCACTATTAACTTAATGATTATACCAAAAAAAGAAAATAATTTTAAAACAAAAAGAAAACACAACAAGAAAAACAAGACACACAAAGACCAAAAATAAATAAAGAAAAAAAATATTAAACAAATTAAATTTTCAACACATAATAAGACACTCTATTGTAACGATAACTATATAACCGAGTATATTTATGACTGCTTGACTATGACAAGCAGACGGACATACGGAAAGACGGTCATAGTAAGAGAGAGAGAGAGAGAGAATAAGGCGACACGGATAGACGACTACAGAAAACAAAACAATGCAATAATGTTTTAGTTAATAATGACAAAGTCAAGTTGCACACATATGGAGACTAAAAATAATGTTAAAGCAAAAGCAGATATTTGAAAGAATGCAAACTTTTTTGAAATAGATTTGTTTGTTTTTTTTTTTTTTTAGCAAGGCAAGGTAGGGTCTTGAATTAAACTTTAGTTAGAGTTTTTATATGTTCAAGATTTTTAATTTCCTTTAATTTTAAAAATATGCTGGGTTTCAGCTGAAATTTATGTTTCACTGGAGTCACGATATTTACTTTAATTTGGAGTATTCAAGGAACCACACTCAATGCTTAACTTGGACTTTAACTTATGAATCATGCTAAATTTAAAATAATACAAAGGACACGATTTTTACTAATTTAGTCTATAATAAGATTTATCCGAAGTTTAGAATTTATTTTGCCTTTTGCCTCTAGAATGGTATTTCTTAAAGAGTTTTACAAAAAATTTTAATATTGAAAATTTTGTATTACAAATTTTAGTACTCAAAATTTAGTATAAACGATTTAATACTAAATATTTTGTAAAAAAAAAAAAATATTCAAATTTTGTTAAAAATTTAATTTAAAAAATAATTATATTGGAAATTTAATTTAAGAAGGAATGTTAAGAAATTATTAAAAATTTTCTATAGGTAAATTTTTATTAAAAAAAACTTAAGTAATTTGTACTAAAAATTTACAAGAGATATATATATTTTTTATTTTTTTTTTTTGAAAAATTTCTACAGGATTTCTTTTAATTTTTAACGAGTATTTTTTATTGAAAAAAATTTTAACCAAATTTTTATTATTATTATTATTATTATTATTATTATTTTTAATTAATTTTGTTCAAAGAAAAATATGTGTAAAAAGTCTTATAAATTATTTTTATCTAATTTTTGTTTTATTTATTTATTTATTTTTAATTAAATCATTCTTTTAAATTTTAAACATAGTGTTTTAAAAAACATATAAACAATTTCCCTCCCATTGTATGTATAGTATGAATGTGTAGTATGTATAGTATGAATATATGTACATATGTATGAATGAATATATGTTGTATTACCATTAAGTTTGGAACTAAAATAGTACATACATGATATTTAGTTAGTTGTCTGTGACAGAGGGAAGATGCATTTCGTTGTTGTTCATTAAATTATTAGTAATAGAGAGTGACAGTATGATTTCTTCGCTAGAAGCATAATAACACATTTATTCATATGGAGCAGTGCGTTTGTCTCTTTTATGTCATATATCATGTTCATTTTAGTCTCTTTCATAAAATAGTTCAACAACTTTAAGATCTTTTATTTCTTTAGCAATTTTTTTTTATGTTTGTTTTTCGGTAACAAGAAGAAAGATATTAATAAATTTATAGAGTTGTTTTTATTACTCCTATAATGTGTTTGTTTTATGTGTATTTATGTTATAATTTTATAGGGAAACAAGCTTATGGTTTAGTTGTTAAACATGTCACACATTTTATAAAAAAAAATTAAATAAAATTATGTTATTCTATTTTTAAGATTTATTAGGAAAACATTATGATGCAGGATATCAGACAAGAGAAATTTAATGTTGGAAACAATGCTTTTGATTTTTTAGCTAATACTTGTAGCAATTTTATAAATATTTTATCATTTCTAGTTTATATATAAATTATTATTAATATTTTTCTATATTAAAATAAACTTTCAAATTCTTTGAATTGTTGGTACTACTTATAGAAACAAATTACGAAACCTCAATTTGTTTCTCTTGAAACTATTTCAACTTACAAGTGCATGGTCAAAATAATAAACCGTAACGATTTCTAAAAAATTCAAGCAAATAAAAAACAAAAACAAAAAGCAAGAACAAATAAAATATAAAATTAGTGCAACCAACTCACTCAAAATTACGAGTGCTGCAAGTTGAAAAGAGAATTGTTAAAAAAAAGAAAAAGAAATAAAAATTGTAACAATAAAGTAAAACTGCATGAAATTTTTTATTTTATAATTCAAAGTCAGAAATGAGAAAAAAAAGAACTAAAAATAATCTAAATCTTTAAACAGTTTAAATAAAAAAAATCACAGTGCTAAAAGTTGGATTTTTTAAACAATACAAACAAATTTGCCTACACTGAAATTTTTTTAATTAAATAAAATCAAATTTATACATATCTACTTAAAAAGCATACTTGGATTCAGTCCTTGTTTAGTAAGGTCATTATCATTTAATCACTCTCTTAACAATCCTTAGTCCAATGTACCTTTTCCCTTTTTGCTCACCGCTAACAACATTAGCATACTTTTAGGCTATCAGTTTATTTTTATATATTAATTGTTCCAAATGTTTCGAAAATTATTTTTATAAACTCGTCTTCTGTCTATAATTTCTTTGAGTGTTATATTGGCCTATTGCCAATTCCTTGTTGAAATTTTTAATGTTCATGATTTTTTTTCCTCTTTATTTTTTTTTAATAGTCGTCTATTTTTTCCTGGCTGTTTGTTTGCTTTAGTTTACAAAATTTCTTTTTATTATTATTTTTTTGTTCATTACAAATGGCCTGTATTTGTTTAGTAACTGTTTAAGTTGTAACAGGAGATTTAAAGGAATAAAATCGTTTTCTGGAAATACTCTAACATTCTAATTCAGAAATTTAGTATTTTACCAAAATTTTTAAAAATATACCAAATATTAAAAAATTAACAAATTTTCCTAAACAAACTACAAATTGTAGCAGAACTAAGCAAAGTTTTTTTATATGAGATTATGAGAGCTAACATACCTTAACGAGTGAACATATATTTTTTATTTCTGCTTATAGTTACTTTTTTAAATAAAAACCAACTAAAAAATAACTAATAATAGTTTATTAAAGCAAATCATTCATTTCCAAAGATACAAAATTAAAAAAAAAAATAATAATAATTTTAAAGCTCTATATATACTAATCTCATATCTTGAAAAAAATAAAAAAAAAAAAACTGTGCAAATTAGAACCAAAATTTAAAAATGTGTAATTTTTAATTAAAAATATTTAGGGTGCTATAAATTTGTGTTTAAATTAAGTTAAGAACTTCACCTTAAAAATATTGCATTATACAAAAACAAATCAAACTTAATTTTCGATATTAAACAGCCAGTTTTTTTAAGGGTATTTTCCTATAAACGCAGCTTTAATAGTTTGGGCCATGTAGCATATTAATAATGTGTGGATGTCCTTGTTATGGATTGTTTCAAAATACGGTCTGGCATTGATTCACTAATTTTTTAAGCAGATCGGGATCAATTTCCTCCAGACTTGTTAATTTCTTAGTTTTAGCTCTCACAGTATTATGCCTTTCATTCTGGCAATTCATTTGCATAAACTTTACGGAGCCATGTATCCCCCCAAGTTTTCCATTGGTTTAAGTCCGGGACTACAAGCCGGCCAGTCCAACAACGGAATCCATGTTCATTGAACCAGAATTTCGATTGCTTAGAAACATTAGGATTGCCATTATTCTGTGGAAAATGCAATCTCATCCATTTTTCGTCCATAAAGAGAGAAGAGCATCTCCAGGGTTCGCTATAATCGAAACTATTCATCTTTTGTCGGAACAAAACAAATGTTTGACTTGCCAACTGCAGAAACGCTGCCCAAACCATAAACATTGCCACACCGAATTTACGTTTTGAATCGAACATCTTAGATCTCAATCGTGCCAATAGCATTGGAGTATGAGTCTGGACGTCTAAATTAAATTTTTTTTCGTCAGAGAAAAATTACTTGTTTCCACTCATGCTGTCCATGTTCATATATTTTCTTGCGATTTTAGACATTTTCTTTATGGTGTTTTCTTAAGCATGTTACATTTCGGCTTTTTCCATTTTATTGTTCATCGTTCACGTAAAATGTGTGCAAGGTTTGGAATCAACAGGAAGATTTAATTTATTCCTGTATTTGTGCGGATATCAATTTGTTGCGGGTTGCTTTTTGTTTTATTAGATTAAGTGTCTTCTTGGTGGTTTTTACCTTTGTTGATTGAAGCCATAATTTTACCTCTTCAAATTTTTCGCACCTGCGTCTGTTCCGAACGAACCGATTTTACGTCCAATTTCTCTATTAGAGCATCCTTGGTCGTGAATAAAATTTAACTTTGAATCTTTTTTATTACGGACAAAAAAGTCCCTTAGCCATCTTTAAAAGTGATGAAATTTATTTGATTAAAATAGGAATTTACAGTAAATTGAGATTAAGAAACGTACCTTTGCGTTGAAAAAAAACACTAAAATTTGATATTTTTATTTGGTCACTTTTTAAAACGAAATTTCGAGTGTGGCGTTTCTTACAATCTTCCACTTAAAATAGCACCAAGAAAATTTGATGCTAAATATCAACAAAAATAAGCAAAAAAATTGTTTACTTTTAAAAAGTACCATTAAGTTGTGCTCATTCATCTAAAATTTAGTTAAAATTTTTGTTTTTGGAAGAGACAAAAAAGATATAACAAAAATACAGAAACAAATTAAGTGCGTTTATAGGAATATGCACCAGTGTATATAAAATTTAATTTTTTATTGAAAATGATATGACTTTTTGTAATTTTTGGTTATTTGTATTATTTACGGATCAAATGTTTTCTTTTTTTTATTAAATCTCTCTAAAAATGTTGCATATTTTAAGGCTAATTCAATTCTCTCAATTCTTTAGTTAATATTAATTGTTCATAAAATCACTTAATTCCTTTAAATATTTGCATAAATTTTTTTGTAATCATTATCAAGTGTATTGTCTGCAATTGCTGCTGCCATTTGCATTTTTTCTGTTATTCTTTTAATTTTTTTTTTTCTTTCTTGAATTACAATTTTCCTCATTATTTTTATTAGTATGGATTGTTAATACTTATTATAGCTGGAATAATTTTTTTGCTGAACTGGCAGTAATTCATAAAATGTTTAAATAACAACATCATAAGCAGCAGCATATCATCATAATCATCTACTATTTAAGTGGTTGACTGACTGGTTATTTGGCTGATGACTGGCTGACTGGTAGCTGCTGGCAACATTAACAGAAAATAATCACAAATCTTAAGTGCAAAACAATAAGAAAATTTCGCAGTAAATTTGTTACAGACAATGAAAACATTATTAAAATAGAACAAATTCAAAAAAAAAAACTATCTGAATATGAATATTGTTTATTTAAAAGTTTTGTTTCTTTTTCAAATGAAATCTTTAAAAATGTTTAGCTTTTAGTTTTATTATGAAAAAAAAAAACTTTTTTATTTGCAAAACCTCTTAAGGGAAAACTAAAGAATATTGCAATTATTTAATGGTAGTCTAGTGGATCCTTGATATATGAGTATTAAATTTATTAATTTTGTTTTTTATCAAAAGAATATTGAAATACTTGACCAAATTTTGTCTGGTGTACTAAAACATCCTTGGCTGTAAAAAAAAAAAAATAGTTTCTTTTTTTTTAAATATGCATAAAAATAATTGCTATAAAATATCAAAAATAATAAAAATAATACACTTTATACATTTTAAAATAAATGAAAGTAAACCAAAGACCCAACAATTTTATGGTTTTTATTGTTTATTATGTATTTTCAGTATATTTTTTCATTTATATTTTTCTTGTATAGAATTTAAATTCAATTATTGTTACAGTGTTTTTTTTTCAAGGTTTCCATATATACATACATAAATAAATATTTGGCAACATGTCATCATGCTTAGTGTAGAAATTACACTGAGCAAATAAAAGAAGTATATAAAGTTTTTATTTTAAATTGAATTAAATTAAATTAAAATTAATATTCTATATTTAAGAAACTCTAAAGTTTTGTTAACATTTAAAAATAAATAATTACACGTGATAATTTTAATAACTTTAATTTCTCTCTGTGTAATCAAAAATTGAAATCACAACATGCATAATATTTTTTTATTTTTTTCTTGTTGATGTTATTTTCAATCTACTATTTGCATTATTTCGGCTACGACACAAACAAATTCTAATAAATCAAAGTCATTGTTAAGGCAAATAAAAGAAGACAGACGGACAAAATACAAAAATAAAAAATAAAAAAAAACAGATAAATTCAAATTTATTCTCCCAAGTTTTACGAAAAATAAAAACAAAATATTTATACAATTTTATAAAAAAAATGTACACAATTTACTAGTAAAAAAAACAACAACAACAAGACTTTGATTTAATGGCCAAAAAAATAAAATAAAATAAAAACCCTAAACAACTTGTTGAATTTTAAGGTTTTATTTGTATAAAATTTTTTATAAATTTGAAAAAAGACATTTACATTTTGCGTAGAAAATTAAATTAAAAAAAATAAATTCAATTATTTTGAAGATTATTTGTTTATTGAAAGAGGTCTAAAGCCACTTAAAGATTTATTACTTCCTGAAGAGGCTTTTGGAATTTTTAATAAAAAAATAAAATAAAACTAATGGTAAAAAATGCCAATTTAGTTAATTAAATTGAAGAGAAAAACAAGAGAATCTAATTAATAAATGTTACATAATTTAGTTTATAATCTTTATTTTATGAAGAAATTTATTAATTTTTCATAGAAAATTCTTCTAATTTTCCATTGGTATGAAAGTTAAGATACAATTTCTCTTAATCCGATATTTTCTCTTTATAAAAAAATGTTTTCTTGATATGAAATTTTTAATAAATTTACTGTACTACTTGTACTTCATTTATCGCAAATTTTCATTTTATGGAAAATTTTCGTTAAAAATCTTTTTCTAGAAAATTTTCGTTAAATTTTATTAATTTTTAAAAAAATTTGGTTAAATTTTCTTTTATAAAAAATTTTCTTTCATTGAATTTTGTATTTAAACAAAATTGTCTATCCGAAAATTTTTAAATTTTGTTTTTTTATTGAAAATTTTCAGTAAATATTTGAATATAAGAATCTTAATCATAAATTTTTAAAGCATACTTTAAGGTTCCATAAACTCCTTATTTCAAATAATGCTGTTTATTTTGCTTTTGGTGTTAATAAAAAATAAATATATCCTTAAAAGAAATTTAACACTTAAGTTAAGCTCCCATAATATGTATTAACTGTAAAAAAAAAAAACTTTAAATATCCCATCTGTTTCTTTTATTTTTAAAGAACATCTATCTATTGCCGCCTTTTTGGTGTAAAAATAATATTAAAACCTTTTGTTCATCAACACCTCTTTTTTATGTTATGAAAACTCAAAAATGTTATCTAATATTTTTATCTCTCTTTATTTCATTGCAGGTAAGTTTTTTCCCGCTGAATTTTTTTTGGGTTGGAAGAAAAAAGGCAAAATAATTCTTAACCAATAGATTATCCATCAATGTGATTTTAGTATTATTATTACTATTTTTTATAAACATGAATCTAAAAGGTGTGGTAAGTTATTTTTATTTTACTAATTTTCATTTTATTTTTAAATGTGTCATGAATTTTAAACTTCAAACTTTTTGCCTTTTTCGGGTAATGGATTAAACATTTGTCGTGATAACGGAGTATGTGTGACCTTAAATGTCAGTTTATGGTAGGAAGTTTTTTAATACGAATATTTTATGTAGAGAGATTAAATAAAATCACTTGATTTAAATATGTATTTGAAAAAAGTGTGGAAAAAAGGTCGAATAACATAAAATTGGATTAATTTTAATATTAGTGCAAAATTTTGCAAAAAAAAATCTTTAGGATAAAATTGATAAAAAAAGACTAGTTTCATTTTAAATTTTGAAAACATATTTTGGTATAAGAACCGGGTAAATTCCCGGTTTTTTTTTTTTTTTTTTTTTTGGAATACCTTAAGTCTGGTTCTGTTTAAAATCATCTAAAAATATCATTTAGCACTTAGCAACATTTATCCATCAATTTTGCCTTTTAAAATAAAATACATATTTAACAAATTTATTTATATGCAGTTTAAAAAAATGTCTAAATAAACTCCACAAATATTCGATTTTAGGAAAGTTATGAAGATATGAGAAAAATTGCTATGCTAATAATTTAAGCTACTATAAATAATTTTATTAATAAAAGAAAAATTTAATAACAATAGCATATTGTAAAAACAATATTAACAAAAACATTAAAAATCGACAGGTAAAATGTCTACGTACAGTTTGGTAACTCCATGCTGTAAGTAGAAAATTAAGAACAAAAAGAAGAAGAATTTAGTATCTTTAACTCATTTTACTAATTCAAGTGAAAGAAGTTAAATATCAGTATGAAAATGAAAGTAGAAAAGAGGTACCGATTTCAGTTAGAAAGAATGAATCGTGATCCAAAACTTAGTGCATCAAAACTAGCGAAATACCTTGAAAATTATTGCAATTTTACTGTTACATGGAGAACAGTTATAAACGTTTTGCAGGACAATGGATTTTAATGCACAATGGCCCGAAAAATGCCATTAATTTCTGCGAAAAATCGTAAGCTTCGGCCTGAATTTGCTCGGGCATATATTAACAATGATGTTGACTATTGGAAGCGTGTGATAATTACTGATGAAAGCAAGTTCAACATTTTCGGAAATGGTGAAAGATCAAATCCAAAAAGTATTATACCAACAGCTAAACATGGTGACCGTAGTGTTATGGCTTAGGACCCTATGGCATCATCCGGAGTGGATCGGTTAGTTTTTGTTGAAGGTAATATGGATCGTTTTCTATATAAGAACATATTGCAAAGAAATCTGAAGTCATGGATGGATTTTCCAACAAGACAACGACCCGAAGCATACCGCTCACGTTGCACGAGACTGTCTTCTGTATTATACCCCGAGGCAATTAAATTCCGCACCTCAATCATCTGATTTAAATCCTATTGAGCACATCAGGGATGTTTTGGAGAAAAATTTACAAAAATATGACAATTATGTTTTTTACAAAATATTTAAAATTATGCTCTTTTATATCAAATTAGTTACCCTTATCTGAGTTGCAGTTTCCACTAACAATTAGTAATAGTACAAAATTTTTAACTACAATCTTTATTTTAGTGGTGAGTTAAAAAATATCAGCCTCACTCAACATAGTGGTAGTGAAAAAATTTTTTTTTCCACTAAAATTAATTAGTGATAGTTAAAATTTTTTCAGCTTAAGCCTAGTGCTGAATACTTTAGTGCAAAAAACAACCCTCCACTAATGTTAGTGCAACTTAAAAATTGTTCTCTAAATTAAAAGAAGATTTAATATTTGTTTTAACTTTCTTCACCAAATACAAAATAAAGACTAAAAGACAAAATAATTTTAAATTTAAAATGTATTTTGAACATATATTGTACATAAATATAGTCCCTTAAATAATCGAATTTTCCAAAATCCCTTCACAATGGATATATTTTTCGGGTGACCAACATTTTATCTCCCTAACTTTAGGCTCTCGGTGTTTAGAATTTTGAATCAGACTGTTAGGTTCCTCGTTTATAAATGGATCCCTCAATCTGCCCAAATACGCTTGGAAGATTTCACACACTAAAAGAAATTTTAAATTATGTAGTGTTGTTCTAAAACGATTTTAAATTTGATAATTACCATCATANNAGACAGTTACGTTCCTCGTTTATAAATGGATCTCTCAATATGCACAAAAAGAAATTTTAAATTATGTAGTCTTGTTCTAAAACGATTTTAAATTTGATAATTACCTTCATAACTCTCTAAAATTAGTTCATTGAGTTGAGATTGATTGGAAAAATGTCAAGTTTATATTTAGTGAAGAAAAAGAATTCACATTTATGTTTAGTGAGAAAAATTTATTTGCAGCCTTTGTATAGTGACTGTTCAGATTTTGCACTATTGAGTGTAATGCAAATTTTTTCACTACCACTAAATTTAGTTATATTGTGGTAGCTATAGTGGTGGCAAATAGTTAAAAATCAAAATAGTGAGATTTAGTGAAAAGCTGAATGCACTCACAATTTAGTGCACTACCCCCAACTCTGTTATCTACATTGTCTCTAAATAAATATTTCAATAGATAAAATTTTATAAATAATCTTATTTATATTTCTAATTAGTAAAAGAATTCGGTTAGTCGAATAATTTGGCATTAATGGAATTCTCGAATAATTATTTGCCAATTAAACCGATTAACCTTAAAAGCCGATTAATTAAGTACCCTTCTTTCTAACAAACAAACCTACATTTTATTTTTATAATAAATAATTATTATTATATTCTTATTTTTATTATTTTAAGATTTTCTTAAATTTTTAGTTCCAGTCGTAATTTAATTAATGTTTTTTCCTCTTTCCAGGTATGTATCCATGCATTCTACGTGCATAATAAAATGTAAGATAAAAATTAAAATCCTACTTTAAATAAAATTATTTAAAAATTAATTTTACTCAAACAACATTTACATAATCAATTAATTCATTGTCAATTAAATGATTTTTATCTATTTGAACTGTTCAAATGGAGGTAATATAAATACTTTAAATTTTAATTTTATATCATGACCTTAAACAAATAATTCCTTTAAATATTTATACACTAAATAATCAAAAATACTAGTTAAATATCAACACTCTCAAACAATATTATTTGGCTACCATCAGTGGTTTTGCTTCCAACCTGAATAAATATTTTTTCAGTAAATTTTATATCTCTTTATTTTCTGTTAAGTAGAAAGAAAAATCAGCCAGAAGGTAATAAATAGATATGAAAAAAGGTGTGACTTTAGTTAATTGAATTAATTTAAAATAATTTTTAGTTTAATAACAACAAAACCATCGTTCTTTCAGTCCTCATAATTTTCACTTAACGGTACATTCACCTTTTATTTTACTACCTACAATTTAATGTTTCAATGCCTGCAGGTAAATAGTGAAATTTATATCGTTGATAACAAAATGAGTTAGAATAATATTCAAAGTGAATTTTGTTATGGTACGTTGATCTACAGTTTCAGATTGTTGGTACGGGGGAGTGGGTATGATGTAAAACATATAATGGTTTTAGCTATTAAGAAATGAAATATGAAATTATTTTAAAATTCATTTGATATTTATTGATTGTTTATAAACATAAATATAAGTTCATTATATTAAATTATAAATAATTGCTATCGATTTAATTGAAAAAATATTAAAAGCATAGGCATGAATGGAATGGTGCTTCAATTATTTTGCCATTAGTTGCATTCATACAATATTATTGAAGCAACATTGCTTTAACATTAGTTTCCTATAATTTTTAATAATTAACCACAGAAGAAAATTTAACAAAATGATCTAACTAAATTTTAATATAGGACATAGTTCAACTCTTCATTTTATATAAATGATATTCCAAATTAAATTAGCTGACAAGGTCAAAGTTAAAGAGTATTTTTAAATTTAATATAAAATTTAAACTACAATTTTTTTATTATTTGAACAGGCAAAAAATATTTAGCTGATTTTAATGATTTGTATGCATTAATGTCTGCATTGAAGTCATTAAACAATACATACAATTTACATTACAATAATAAATATTGTAATTAAATTAAGTACCACTGTAAAAAATATACTAAAAAAAGCTAATACCACTACAACTATAACTCATAATTCATAAACATACATATACAGGTATATAAGTATGTCCTTAAACACTTATACAAAAAGTACACTTATAATTACACACTCACTACTACAAAAAGCAAGTCATCATAATGAAATATTTATTTATGTACATAAACTCAACTATATACATATTTATGTACATATATCCAATTAAATTTACATACAAACAAATAAATATACATACAGATAAATATGTTTTTATATACATACATAAGTAAAGGTCTATGATAGATCCACTTAAAATAATTAACTTGATTGCTAAAAACTTACCAACACTTAAATTTTCTACTACATACATACATACACACATACTTACTTATCAGTACAATTTTTATTATAACTGGCAACTGACCAACCAACCAATTCTATGGTTTGTTTGTTAGTTGACTGACAGTCTGGTTAGTTACTTTCTTTCGACCAAAACTATTGTATTAAGTACAGAGTACTTAATTCATACCAGTACAATAAATATAATTATGATGATGTTGATCATTATCATCATCATCATCATCATTATAATGGTTTAGTACTTAAACCAAAAGTTATAATGGCTCTTAAAACTGACATTTATAAGCCTTTAACATATACTCAAACATAAATATATAATAATTAATGTGTTTATTGTCAAGTATTTGTACATTTTATTTAAAAATAAATGGGTATGGAAAATTTTTCTTTTTTTAATGACTGGAGTAGCAAAACATAATATTGTAATAAAAAATAATCTTTCATGCATATTAAAAAAAAAACAGAGGAAAATATATACATTTCATTTTTTGGATAACTCTGATATCCGCCCTTTCGTCCGTCTGTCTGTTATCTTTTGCAACATTTCGAAGTTAAATCTAACCAGCCGATTAGCATTTATTTATTTTCTCATTTAACTGATTTCCAGTTTTAGTTTCTCATGCAAGAAAACCAATTTTCATGTTGATAAGAAATTAAAATTTTTCATATCAAATTTTTTTCAATTGGAGCCTTATTAACCCTACTGTACATACCCAAAAAAAAATTAACGTTAGTCAATACCCGTGGACCCGGGTAACATTGTGTAATTTTCATTGATTTTATTAAACAAATAATTAGTTTTGTACATATTAGTTATTGCAACTATTTAACTGACCACAGAACTTAAAACGTATAACGATACGTTTTAAGATCTACATATACATGTAGAAAAACTTGTGTGAGTATTTTAGCCTTGTCCGTCCGTTTGTCTGGCAGTCCATATTAAACTTTGAATGAAGCTAGAAATTAGGGTCTTATAGTTTGAACAAAAAGTCGACTTTTCGATTTTTAACTTTTTTAATTTTCAAATAGTCGATTTTTCGACTTTTTCAATTCTTAAATAGTCGATTTTTCGACTTTTCGATTATTAATTTTTCGGAATAATCGACTTTTCGACTATTTTCGACTTTTTCCGACTATAATCGACTTTTCGATTTTTTCCGACTATTTTCGACTTTTTCCGACTTTTCGATTTTTTCCGACTATTTTCGACTTTTCGATTTTTTCCGACTATTTTCGACTTTTTCGATTTTTTCCGACTATTTTCGACTTTTTGATTTTTTCGACTTTTCGATTTTTTCCGACTATTTTCGATTTTTCGACTATTTTCGACTTTTTTCGACTTTTTGCACTATTTTCGACTTTTCGATTTTTTCCGACTATTTTCGACTTTTTCGACTATTTCCGACTTTTTTCGACTTTTTGACTATTTTCGACTTTTTGACTTTTTCCGACTATTTTCGACTTTTTCCGACTATTTTCGATTTTTTCCGACTATTTTCGACTTTTTTCGACTATTTTCGACTTTTTCCGACTATTTTCGACTTTTTTCGACTTTTCGATTTTTTCCGACTATTTTCGACTTTTTCCGACTATTTTCGACTTTTTCCGACTTTTCGATTTTTTCCGACTATTTTCGACTTTTTCCGACTATTTCGACTTTTTCCGACTATTTTCGACTTTTTCCAACTATTTTTTCGACTATTTTCGACTATTTTCGACTTTTGGCATCAAGAAAGTCGATTTATCGACAATTTTCAAATCAAAAAGTCGATTTCGACTTTTTACAACAAAAAGTCGATTGTTCGATTATTCGAAAGTCGATTTGATAAACCCTACATTACTATATGTAATCATTTATACTTTTAACTACAAAAGTAAATGAAAAATTTTAATTAAACAAAAAATGGATAGTGATATAGACTGCGGTAATAAGCAAATTGTTGAGGCTACTATTTAGTCATCCACAGATGATGGTAAAAAACTACGCCAAAACAAAAGTCATACCGATACAACTCCGGCTCTTCACTTCGTAATTGGATAAGCAATTTAGCGTGAAATCCCTCCTGCTGGCGGTGAAGCACCCAATCCTTCACCCACACTTTGTGGAGCCTTTTTGTTTTTTTGTCTTCGTCCTCGTTGCTTTCGGGAACATATGCAGCTAAAATAGTTGCAATATTTTATTTTTGTTCATAGTTTTTAATTTGATGATTTTTGATTAAATTAATTCAAGACACAATTTTCGTTTGACAGTTCTGACAATGTNNACGCAGATCGTTCAACATTTTGCTAGAAAGTTTCTTAAGAGAAATATGATGTATGTCCTTCTCTTTGATACTTTTTTTATAAATTTCCCAATTCAAAATCATTATTTGTACATTCATTAGTGGTACCGATTTAAAATTTCCTTTACAGTTTAGTCCTTATCATATTACATAATATACAATAGATGTTAGACTATATGATATGTAGTATATGTAGCATGTAGTAAAAAAGATTGATCAAGAGCTTTGAAATCGGATAAGGAACATAAATTTGCTAAAAGATAAAAATTTTCTAGATCACTAGTACCCTAATTTTAGCCATCATAAATCCTCTCCTGTAATATGAGTGGTATTCTCCTTCCAAACTAAAAATGTTATTCACCTCTGATACGATTATTCTATGTAATTCTATGATTCTAATTATAATTGACACATACAATTTTTTGCCAAAAAAGTAACATACCTTTTTAATTATATGCTAAATTTAAATATTTTCCCAAATAGTCTCTAGGACATTTTTCTATTACTTATAAAAATGTTTATATGTATTTAAAAAGAAACTAAAATTTCCTTAACTCTAGTGCCACTAAAATTCGTTAATACTGGTTATATAACATTTTTTTTTTTTTATTTACTTCCCCTACTTTAGTTTCTCATAGTTACTATAACGATTTCATAACTAAACGGATAACTGTTGAAAATGATTGATCCTATTTAAAGTTTTGCTTTTACACAATTTCCGTTTTAGCGTTTTGGTTTTAGCTACTTTTCGATTTGTTAAACATTTTATTTTCTCTTCTTATTGTTCATGTATGTGTATTCTTGTTCAACAAATACATACAATACAATCAAAAATTTACTTTGTCTAGACTTTTTAAAAGAATACACATTGAATACCACGAATAGAATAAAAAAAAATCAACATTGTATTTGAAATGCATTTTGAATTTGTAAAAAGTTTTTGTTTGCTTTCGCTTCCAGATTTCTTCCAAAACATATATAGACACCCAACTATATACGACTACAAGTTTCTTCATTGGTTCATCTCATTTTATTGTTGCATAGATTCTTTCATGTTTCTTTTAATGTTTAGATGAGTTTTTTTCTGTTTCTTTTGCTAGTTTGGTTCTACCACAAAATACCTTTAGAATGATAGACGTGCCATAAGTGGTTTTATTATCCTTGATGCTCTTTTAACGAAGTTGTATTGTAAGAAAACTTTCTAGACGGTCAGAACATCATGTTTCCTTTCTTACTACGCACACACATACACACACACACATACGCTTACACATGTATTTCTAAGTATGCGTTTTGCAACTAAAAATCGTATTTGTATTATTTTTCATCTTACTATAATACAAAAATCCTTAAAATAAACCGAAAAAATTGGTATACAAAACACA
Source organism: Phormia regina (assembly GCA_001735545.1). Taxonomy (NCBI): domain Eukaryota; kingdom Metazoa; phylum Arthropoda; class Insecta; order Diptera; family Calliphoridae; genus Phormia; species Phormia regina. The sequence goes on along the minus strand of MINK01173972.1, from coordinate 19,575 downwards.
ACTTCTTTATTGTTAACAAAAGAAAACAAAATTTGTTGAAATAAAATAAAAAGGAAACCAAAAATGTCTGTATATTGTTATGAATGTACATGTATATGTGTTTGTGTGTTATGGAGTATTTTCTCTTTATAACTAAGAAATGCATAAAACGTTCACATTAAATGTTCAGTACATGACCATGAAGTTGGGCATTATTTTTCTTTTCTTTAATTCTTTCCATGTATATCAAAAGAGATGTCTTAAGGATATTTTTTATATTTATTTTATATTAAAAACCAAGAGGGTGTATGATTTTTGTCTGTTAGAATATTAAAAGTAAATCTTTAAATTCGTATAAAAGTTTTCACTTGAGTTGTTGAAATTTAAATTATTTGAATGAAATGAAAAATTAAATAAAGGAGATTAAAGGGTTCAAATGGTGATGTTGTGGGTTTAAATGCTTTGGAAATTGATGTTAAAAGGTTTAATTTTATTTTTTTTAAAGATAATAAAAAAACAAATTTTATTTCATTTAGCTAAACAATAATTTTAGTGTTGAAAAATTATTTCTTTAGGAATAAATATTTTAATTTTTATAGAAAAATAAAAATTTAAAAAGTTTCAGATAAATTTTATCTTTATAGAAAATTATTAATATAAAACCAATATGTATATGATATGAATATTTTGCGATAATTTTTTTTATTAAAAAATTGTAAAAAAAAATGTTGTACTTAAATAATTTAACAACTTTAAAAAAAAAAAATAAAAATTTGTTATAGAAAAAATTTGTTAATAAAAGTGTTTTTGTAATAAATAAATATGTATATCAGAAATGAAAATAAAGTAATATATATTTTTAATTGATTGTTAAATAAATTTTTTTATAATAAAGTGAGTTTATTAACAAGTTTACAAAGTGATCACAGATAAAGCCCCGTTTCTTAATTGGAGGCCTATTTACCGAGATATTAACGATTTTTCAATTTTTGTAGTTTTTCAAAGAAAAAATCGATTTTTGGTAGAAAACACGAGTGATCACAGATAAAGCCCCGTTTCTTAATTGGAGGCCTATTTACCGAGATATTATTCATTTTCATTTGTTTGAGTTTCTTAAAGAAAAAATCGAAAATTCGAATTAACCGAAATCTTTAAACAATTTAACATAGTTTATACGATTTTTGTTGTTTTTCCTGTTTTTAAAGTATCGAAATTTTAAGATCTTTTTCTTTAATAAGGCGTTGAAAAATGACTGCTCAATAGCATGATCACTAAAATATGAGCTTTATGATTTACAAGTTAAACGATAGAAAGTATTGACAAATTATAGTCATATAAATAACATTTCCTTAATAGATACAAATACATTTATAAAGTCTCTATGAATAATAACCAGCATTTTCTTTAACAAGTATATCGTTTTTAAAAAGATTTTTTTTTTCAATCAAAACCACAACTTTATGCCATTTACCACAAAACTTTACACTATAACTCCCTTTCTTTCTATAGTTTTAAATGGTAGAATAAGTAAAATTCTTTGTCTTTATTTAGTATGATCAAAGTAAAAAATAAATAAATAAATGGAAATAAGCAAAGATGATGATGTTTTTACGTAAATGGTAATAATCCACATTTTACAAATAATTTTCTCACCATAAATGCAATAAATATAAAGAATCACTTGCAAACGCCTTACAATCAAAGCTTACAACACACACTCACACATACATATGTATGTAGAATAAAGTTACACAATATACACAAATGTCTTAACTACGTTTTATTTGAAATTTTTTTTTCTTTTAACTTTGCATCTGAATCTTATAGATGCAGTTGTTTTTTTATCACAACCAAAAGTAGTAGCAACAACAATAGCTGCAGCATCCATTCTACCTTCCTACCAACCAACTATTAAAACCAATATGGGTAAAACTAGTTTAACTTAAACTATGTATGTATTTGTTTATATGAACATATGTATGTTTATGCAATTGTTTGTTTGCAAGTAACTATAGTTAAATAATCTTCTTTTATAAATGTGACGTTTATTTTGTTAGTTTGTTGGGGCAAATAGCTCTGTAAAGAGGGGCAAAGTAAGTAAAACTATGAAAAAAAAAAACAAAACGAAAGATGAAGTATAGAAGACAGCTTCCACATGTTGCACAAATATTTGTTGATTTGCTATGCATTATTCTCTGTTTGTTGTTAAATTGTTGTTGTATTCGTTGCAATGGATACCGATTTTCAGTTGGTTGTTTTGTTGATTGTTCATTGCTTGACAACGATTCAGCGGTATTTTAAACTTGAACTTAGTTTTTGTTTTATGGTTTAGCTTAACTCAACTTATGTTAAGTTTACAATGAATTGACAGTTTTGTCAAGTAGCCAAGCTTGCTTGTTGGCTTAAGTTTTTGCTTTTTTTTATAATATGTTTGTATGAATGTATGTATTTTTGTTTCTTAAGGGTATAAATATATCATAGAGAAGGAAAAAAATTTGTTAAAAGTTAAAAAAAAAAAGGAAAAGCATTCCTACACTTAAAGTGACTTGTTCATCATGTTCTAAGCAAAAAACCGCTTTTGATGTTTTTGTTTAGGTTTTTTTGGTTTTGACTAGCATTGCAGTAAATATGCAGTGAGTGACAAATGTGTTAGACTTTTTTTATAAATATTTTAAGAACAATGTCTTGGTTGCAAGCATTGATTTGGTCATTAGCATCTTAATATTTAACAGGAGTTTAAAAGGAGATTGAATAATCCTTTATAACAGATTTTCCAACAAAGCAAGTTACCCCAACTTGTGTCACAAGTGTCAATTAATTGAATTTTGAAATATAAATTATTGTAATAAAATTGGGTGACAAATAAAAATAGACAAAATTATATATCAATGTCATTTAAGATCTTCAAGATGTGTTGTTTTCCCACATGAAACTGTCAAATTAAATACTTTTTTACATTTTTGGAAAAGAGTAAAAATTTCAATTTTCATCAACTTTACATTGCCCAATTTGGATTTTTTTACTGTAGTACAAAAAAAAGCTTAAGTGCAGATAATTTCTTAACAGTGGGTAAGAATCGAAATAATTCTGCAAGTTTCACTTTGCTGGTTTGACTTAGATAAAAATTTGCATTGACGTAGCAGAGGAAAGTAACATTCACAGATGAATATATGATATTAAAGCTCTTGATAAATCCTTTTTTCTTTTAGATATATTCATTTCAAATTTCAATAATCTGAACTTTACAAGATGTTGGTCTACTCTTCTCTATATATATCCCAACGTTTGCAACTGATTTTATTACGATTTGGAATTGGCAAATTCGCAAAAATTAAAAAAAAAAAAAAAAACGAGAGAAGAAGATATAGTCGATCAAGCCCGACCATATGATACCCTACACCATTGCGTATATGTACCAAAATTCGGGAAGGAGCCAATTATGGACCTATACTTGTATGAAGTGGAAAATAAAAAATACTATTACACAAAGATTCACATGTATTATGCACTTTTTTGAGATTCTCGAAATTGGTTCTTATATGGGAGCTATGATCAAATATGAAAAAAAAAATACAATTTTTCGACTAATTATTTAATTGCGCAACAAAGCATATTAATATAATATATTTAATGTAATGTATAAAATAAATTTTAAGCTTCCATTCTTGCAAAAATCATTTAAAAAGCTTTAGGAAGCAGTTTTTGACATTTTTTTCCAAAAATATATTTATAAATAAAAATTCAAAATCTTATCTTGTTCCAAAAAACATCAAACATTATTGTAATAAAATTTTAATTTAAACATTCAAATGAACTCTTTTTAAAATTAAATTTACTAACGCCTCAGAGTTGTTCTTATTTTGCCGCACACTGTAATTTGGTGTTCGATTATCACAATGTGAACGTATTCATTTGCTCTGAGCAAATACGGACATTCATGTGTCATCTTCTTTTCGTTTGGTTGGTTGCACCTAAAAAAAAGGTAACAAAAAGTATCATTCAAACTTTATGAGGAAGCTGTGCTTTTGCATTAATGGCAAATGTTCCTTTTAGGGTATTTAAGATTGTATAGATTTTTGTGAAAGAACAAATTTAATAACATTTGTTGTCTTTGTATATAATACTCGTATGGAACAATGAAATTTGATCTAAATTGAGAAAAAAAGTTATTCTTCCTGCAGAAGTAGGATTTCAAAAATCATTAAGGCAACAGGTATAAATTGGAATTTAAAAAATGTAGCAAAAATTGTTGGCAATAAATTGGGTCTAGAGCAATTCTTTTATTTAAATTTATTTTCAAATAGAATAGGTGTTCTTAAAGCTACATTATATATTTTTTACTCTTCATCTTTCATACAAATTGTGTGTTGACTCTTCACCCAGTTATCGTGTCTAAAATTGTCTAAAGAATATAAATTAAACAAAGTGTAAGTAACAACTTAAATATTTAACTTTATATTACTTCCCCAACAAAACAAAATATTAAAGTCTAGATTATTTATTACAAGTAATGATCACTAATATTTATACTATACAACTACTACAAACCATCACCTTATTTAAACACACACTCAACTCTCCTACAATTAGCTGTTTGAAAGCCACAACCTCAACAACATCTTACCGTATAAACAACAGAAAGAAAAACCGTAAACTTAAGTTAACAACTACAAATAAACAGACATTCATATAAACAAAACTAAAATATTTATTGTTAAACAAAGAATTTATTAAATAATAAATCTGAACCTGAACAAGAACAACAACAACACTATAGAATATAAAAAAATAAAAGCTGTTTAAAAAGATCATATAAACACAACATCAAACATGTTTGATTATAACTAACTGGTTGTTTAAACATCAAAATGAATCATACAAAGAAAGCAAACCAAAGTGTATTGGCCTTCTGCCGAAAACAAACAAATTAAAAAAAAATAAATAAAAACAAATCATTTTTTTATTTTTTTGTTTGTATTTTGGTAGAACGTAAAGTGTTGTATGAAATGTTAGCGGAAGTTTAGCTACTAAAAATCAGTGTTAAGAATAAGTTAAATCATTATTTGAAAAAAGCAATATATTAAGTGTTATATCGCCAGGATCACAATAACAAGATTTCGGTCCTTCTGTCTAGCTATTCAAACAAATAATAAATATCTTGATAAATTTTAACGCAATCCTTATATAATTTTGTAGGTATTTTCTTTTCTGAAGCTTTCTTAAACTCTCTCAATTTGACCAGAAGTTTTTTGAGCTCCTAGATGCCCTGGAAAATTGAAGCAACAACTATTGGAATTTTATGTCCCAGATATAAAAACAAACAGATTTATGTATCATTTTTCTTTTTTCCAGAGCTTTCTGAAGCTCCTAGATGTGATAGAAAATAAATATTTGAGTAGAAATGAATAGAAAACAAAACAAACTTTCTAATTGATCAAAGCTCTAAGTCTTATACATTTTCTAAAAAAAAAAATATTGGGAATGATTTCAAAGAAGAGAACATCATTTTTCTGGAATTAATAATCAGGATAGAGTTTAATTTTCACCAATGTATTTGAAATGTTTTGAAAGCTTTATGGATTCATAAGTAAATATGGGGAACATTTTTTTTATTTTCTATTTTGAGATCTTTGATTTACAAAAATGTATATAAAAGAAAATCTTAATTTGAGAAAATAAGCTTCATCTGTGATCACTCAATTTTTTCTACAAAAAATCTATTTTTTATACCAAAATTTTAATAAAACCTTAAACCCTAGATATTAAGGTAAATAAATGTTTTATTTGGAAAATAAGCTTCATCTGTGATCACTTAATTTTTTTTAACTAAAAATTTTATATAAAGTAAAATCTGATATTGTGAGAAATAATTACTTGAAATTTAATGTTCTCTAAATATTACATTCCTTTAAACTCTGAACTGCATTATTTCAACTGCAATTGCAATGCTCTGGCTTCTTTGTTAAAAACATATCTTCCAACACAGTCGAACCAAACATGTTTCAATTAAGTTCGATGATCATGCTCGCAACATGTAACAAATGCATGATATAAAAACTTTCAGTTTCACATGCTCAACAACGAACGATCATTTTTCAGTTCTTTAAAAACATTGCGTGCGAATGGACGTCTAAATAAAAACGATTGGATTCGTGCCAAAAGAAATTGTTTGTGGCTTAAATAAAACGAGAAGATTTTTCTAAAACGAATAAAAAAGAAAAAAAATCTTAGTGTTTTTAGTTAAGAATTTATAAAAGAAATTGTTTGGCCAAAATTTTTCACAAAATAAAAAAAGTTTCATTAAAATATAACAACAAAATATAATTAATTACCTTAATTTTATTATAACTATAACGGTATTTTTTCAAAAAGATCTTTTAACTTAAAAAAAAAACAAGAGAAATAAAATTATAATTTAACGGTAATAAAAGAAATCTCTTTTCTTTGCCGCATCAAAAAGAGTCATAAAACCGAAAAGTATTTCAGTTATTGGAGTTTATATTCTTAAATGTTTGTGTAATTGTGCTTGCGTCTTGGCAGTTTAATTTAATTACATTTTTTTCTTTTGCAAAACACATTTGCATTTTTCTTTAAAATTTTGTAATTTTTTTTTTTTTTTAATTCCTGTCAAAAGTGGTCATTACACTTTTATGGTAAATTTCTTGACTTCGTGCTGTGTTTGTGTTTGTTTATGTAAAATTTCCCTATAGTGTTGAACTTTTTCTTGTAAATATAATTTTTTTTAATTGGAGTCTAAGTATTGCTCCTTAAACGAGAAGTTATCTGCAACAAAATTTATTTTATTTTTTTGGTGATTATCGTATGCAAAAAAAGAAGAAATAATTACATTGGATTTTTCTGAGACTGTTTAATATCATCAAGTAAAAATTGTAAGTAAATTGTATATCAAGTGAAAAATTAAGATGAAGGAAGATCGTAAGATTTATTGCAATTTTTTGGGGGGTATTGTAGATGCCTGTTTAAAAAAAAAATGAGCATACATTTATACACATGTCTACGTTTATAAAATCAAAATAAAATTAATGAAAAAATGTGATAAGATGTATGCGGAACTGTTTTGGTAAAAAAATTAATATATAAAAAAACGTGGGAAAGTGTTTAAAAGTAAAAATAAATTAAATCAATAAATATATATATATATTTTTTAAATGCGGAAATTTTTAATTTATAATAAATGTACCATATTAAATCCAAAATGATTAAGAAGTTTTCGATTTTTTAATGTATTAATATTTAATGTATTATTATTTAATATTTTTTATAATAAAAGTGCTTGAAAATAGGATCGTTTAAAATTCATTTTTGTGAGTTACATTTAAAAGTATCTATAATAAAAGTGGATATTATTTAGAACATCTTGACTATTATTACATCTTTCTGGGTTGATTGAAATAGGATCCTATACGTTCGTTTATATTTGGGTTTTTTTTTTTTTTTTTTTTTTTTTTTGTTTCATTTAAGAATTTTGAAGAAAATGAAAAAATAAAAAATTATAGCCGAATTGAGAAATTGAGATTTTTTTTTTTAAACTGCAATATCTCCCATTTAAAAAACGCCTTAAATGTACACAGAAAAATTAAAACTAATTAATTAATTAAGAAATTACTTATATTAATTAATTTTTGTTTCATTTTGCACCAATCATCAAAATCTTAATATCAATAACTAGAATAATTGATTTTATTATTACTGCCTGAAAATTTACTAAATTTATTTTATTTCTATATTTTTATGAAATATTAAAAAAAAAAATATTAATTAACTTTTTATTGGAATTTAATTATATTATTTATTTATATAATTAATTTTCTAATTGGTTTAAAATTATTTTTTAAATAAATTGACAGTTCTTTATAAATTATGAAGAAAATTTAATGATTTGTCTATAAAAATATAGGAATAAAATCAATTTAAACAATTTTCAACTCATTATATCTATTTAAGAAAAAGTAGTAATAATAAAATCAAAAATATGATTACCGCTTTTATTTCAATTAAATTTTTATCAATATATTCAAGAAAAAATAAAATAAAAAATTAATTTTTGTAAGATTTTATTTCCTATACACCTTCTTAATTCATTTCAAATTCTTCTTGATTGATTTGATTAATTTATTAATTGGAAATATTATTTTTGTTTTGCATTTCTTATTAATTTTAGTAATTGATATAATCATTTTGGTGAGAGGTGCAAATTTGGAGCAAGTTTTTAATTGAATGAATTATTTTTATATATATTTGATGATGATTTTGAGCAATTTCAAATAAAAATTAATTAATATAAATAATTTCGTAATTTTTTCCATGTATATGTAATTTATTGAGTTACAGCTCTCAATAAATTACATATACATTATTATCAAAAAATTATAAACTAATTAAAAATTTAATTATATTAATAAATAATATAATTAAATTCCAAATAGTTAATGATTTTATTATTAACTTTGAAATATATTTTTCTGTGTATATAGACTTTTGTATCTATTTCTTTATTAAACACTACACAATTCTTTTATTCGTTTGATTGGATTTACCTCTAATTTCACATAAACTTAGCAGAGGATATTAAAAGTTTAAGTTTGGAAGTAGAACGCTACATACATCAAATGAATGGAGCTTGGGGGGCTCAAAGTGGGATACTTCTGATATAGAATTCTTTTTTTTTTAACTTTTAGTCAAATGCGGATTCTTTACCCAATTTATCTACTATAATTTCCGCGTTATATGCATTTTAATTTCAATACAATACCAACTCCATTTTAGCAGATCTTGTTGAAGTTTTTTGACCGATTTTATTATATTTTATGTAACAAGTTAATACACCCATTATTGCATCTAAGGCACATTTCTAACGATGTCGTTTTTTTCTAGAAATAAGGCATTTGAAAACTAAGTTTTTGATAACAAAGTGGACGGAATTTGTGTTCTTAATTAAATAATTAAAAAAATTTAAATTTGGTTAATTTTCAAGATTATATTATGTAGAAAATCTTTTTTAAAATCGTCGATTAGTAATTAAAATTATTGTAATATTTTAGATTTAAAGTTATATATTGAATAAACAAAATATTAAAAATAAAATAAACCGTCTGACGGTCATCAGTATTGCCTTAAGAAAGATCTTAAATTAAATTTAAAAAAAACTCTGCATTAAAATATAATGTATCAGTTTTCCCTGAGTTACCCCTTTTACCCCATGTGGGTTGAATAAAACTAAAGATTAACCCTTATTTCCTAAATCCCTTCACCTAACTTTGAAAAATATCCAAACAAATTTTTGAAAAACAAAAACTATTTACATGAAAAAATGTTCAAAGTGAGGGGAAGTGTTTTACAAAATAAGGCCCTAAATTTTTATCCATTCAAGATAAATAATGATTTTTGTCATAGACTTGTAAGGGCATATTATTGCATAATTTACCGTTAATTGCATTTCTTAAATAACATGATTTTTAGAGCATATTTATAGCATATTACGATATTTTTAAAATATAAATTTTGGCATCGATTTGTTAAAACATGGTTTTGCATATCCTGATTATAACAGCGTATTTTGGACTTAATGGCATATTTTCATAGAGTACACAGAAAAAAGTCACCAATTAACAAATATATATGAAAATAATTCATTCAATTA
>MINK01173971.1:303-13606 GCA_001735545.1 Phormia regina | reverse complement strand
ATCAAATTTTTAGTGAAAAATGAAATTTATGGAGAAAAAACGAATTTTCAATGAAAAATCGAGTTTTTGGAGAAAAATTGAGTTTTTGGTGAAAAATCGAGTTTTTGGAGAAAAGTCGAATTTTTAATGAATTTTCAGTAAAAATCAAATTTTTAGTGAAAAGTCGAATTTTAAGTGAAATGTCAAATTTTAAGTAAAAATTCGAATTTTAAGTGAAAATTTGCATTTTTAGTGTAAAATCGAATTTTTAGCGAAAATTAAAATTTTTACTGAAAATCTAATTTTTTGGTAAAAATTTAATTTAGTTCAGTTTATTCTGACTTTGTAGATGGGAGTGGTAAAGAGAATGTAGAAGTTTAGTACACTCTTTTCCTCTCTCTCTCTCCTATAAACTCAGAATTGCGGCAAGAAAAATTGCTGTGTGTGAACCCGGGCTTACTGTCACTTGCCATAGCAAATTACATTTTCTTACTAAACTTTTCATCTACATCAAAGACTACCAGGTGAATTATTTCAGTAATTGAATTATTCTTTTATTTTTTAATTGTTACAAAATGAAACGCGTCTGGTTTATTTTCAAAATCATTGAATCTATTTTGGGTTTGTGTTGTCTGGGCTATCATGCTCGCGGTTTTCTTAACATCAACTATATACAAGATCATTACACCTATGTAGCAGTTTTTGGTGGTTTTTCTTTGATGGCCATGTTTGGTTGCCTCAGTATCTGCCTTAAAGAGCCAGTGTCTGCTTTACGTGAAGGTATCTTAAATACTATAGCTGCTCTAGCCTTTATACTCGTCTCTATGAATAGTATGTATCATGCAGAGAAGGATTTTCATTTGATGTATCTTTCGGCCGATACAAGTGACAATGTAGAGGAGGAACATTTACAAGAGATGGAATTAACACAACAACCACATCCTTTCTTTAAATATTCAAAAGCTCAAAGTGTAGCGGCCTTATGTTGCGGTTCCCTCTTTCTATTGCATGCAATTTTGGCATTTGATTTGGCTATGATTGAAAATGGTGAAAATTTGATGACGAATGGTGATGAAGAAAGTAGTGCCGATGAAGAAAGTGTTGGCTGTGGCGATGGTGGAGAACGTTTGCCTTTTTATGTTTTCGGCAAGAAGATACATGACTGGTTAAATCATTATGAATGGTTCAATACATTGGCTGATAAGGCGATGGCAAATAAAGAACAAGAATTGATAGAAATTAATTCACCAGACAATTAAGAAGTCCACAAAATAGAATATATCGTCGCCTAAAATGCAAAACTAAGTAACTTCACTTTTCATATCTTTTTAAGGTGGGACAAAAGAAACTCTAAAAACAAAACAAATTGTCCTACAAAGAAAATTTTTCGATTAATACATCCTTAAATATCGCCTAATATTATTTATTAAATATTTTAAAAGTTATGTGGTTTACATTTTTCAAAATTTAAATCAATATAAATTTAAAAAAACGATTTCTTATAATTTTTACTGCAAAATTTTAATAGCTATTATATTTTTACTAATTTGAAATATACATTTGCCAAAAACAAAGAAATTTAAAAAAATAACAAATGTAGGTTAGGTAGGTTAGGTTGAAAAAGGTGGCGAATTCACGCCTCCACCGAGAGACCAAAAAAGGTCCATTGTGATCCCTTTGAGAAATAAATAGAAATTTAAAATACAGAACAAGAAAACTTAGATAAAAAAGAAGAAGAGAGGAGTTGATCCTAAACCCTAGCAATTAGCTTTGATTGCCCCTAAGCCATCTCATCCCCATTACAAACCCTATGAGATTAGTAAGCCCGTTGCTCGTAACCTCATCTAGTTCATGCAGTGTGTGGCTTCCAAACCACTTCAGACTATGCCGCTGAAGTCCTACGCAATGACAGAGAACGTGCTCCACTGTCTCTAGCTCGTCTACATCATCGCATGACCTGCAAAAAATCTGTCGTGCCAATGTCCCATTTACTCATCATATTCCCTATTGAGAAGTNACCAGTAATAATTCCTACCATGATTCTNNTATTACTACGACTCATACCCAGAAGATATTTCGAATCTGACAGTTTAAGACTAGGCCATAATGCTCTAGATATCCTGCAGTCTGTTCTGTTCCTCCAGGCACGATTCGTGTTGTCCATAATCCATTCCCTGGATCTAACATAGTGACTTTTCAGGGCCAATAATGCTGCCTGACTGTCAACGTATATAGTGACCTCAGAATTCCATTCTACATTTTCCTCCAGCAACTCTAGGGCTTTATAGATGGCCAGAATTTCCGCTACAACTGTCAGACAGTTTATATGACCGTCTGATATCAGTTACCAGACATTAAACCTCTGCACCGGTGCCTACATCCATCTTCGAGCCATCTGTTCAGACAGTAAAACCTCCCTTTCAGAAATTTCAATAGTGGGAGTAGCCCCGAAGTCAATTATTGTTCCGACATGATCCGTAGGTTCAGTTACGGATAGTGTCCGACCAATGTAACATCATACTTGATTTTATTTTTTCTTTTGTTAATATAATCGTTATTTTTTAAGTGATTACAAGTATTTTGCAAGAGTAAACAATATTTTATCATGAGAAAAAATTTTGATGTTATGTTGTTTTGCATTTTCGGTGACGATATAAACCAATTTAAAAATTTATGATACAAAAAAATTGGAATAGATTGTTTTTATATATAACTCGTCATTGTTAACTTTTTAAAAAATGCCTTGTCGATTCCAAGAGATTTTTAACCTACGATTTTTTAGTGAAAATATATTATTGTGTTTTCGTCTTCTTTTATATCATGCTACCCATGATAGCAAGATTGCTAACTGATAGAAGTGATGATTCCAGTATCCAGATACTATTGAAATTTATATTTAATAAAAATAGTAAATTTTCACTTTAGTATTTATTCTTAAAATACACTTCTTCTTTAAAAGTTCTATATAGTATACAGTATTTTATAAATTTAATCCAAATTTATTCATGTTAATTTATTCCTCGACCAGAATAGCACTTAACGATAAACTAACGAATTTTGGATACTTACCGACAAATTTTGCCGTTAAAAAGTTACGGAATTGCCTGGAAGAGTGTAGCATGGCTAACAGTGTCAAAAGCTTTTAATTAGTTGACAGGTAGCTGGGGAGAAGAGCTTCGAGTGTTTTAGATACTGGTGACAGGATGGATATCGGACTGTACGGGATCACTCTACCCACTTTCAGGCATCGGGTGCATTTATGCTTCTGAGCGATAGATTAAAAACCGAAGTCAAGTACTCGACACCCCGCTCACCAAGGTGTTTTAACATCAGCATACATATACCGTCTGGACCAATATCCTTAACTTAACCGCGATCCCATCTTCCTTCATCGTGGGGTTGGAGAGAGACCGGACTATTGAACACCACTTACCTACTTCTGTTTCTTTCGCTTATCTTCATTAACCAACCTGCTAAAGACTTCCCAGCTGTTCGATCCTTGGATCATCAGGGTTGGTGTTGCGGATCTCATCAAGTTCGTTCGCTAATGCTGCTGCTTTTGCTGGGAAATGTGGACGCACGACTTGTATTCTGCCAACTAAGATGAAGCAACTTGCTGCAGTAGTGATGGTTTCGCGGAACTACCTCCATGCGTCATTAATGTTAGGGGAAATGTGGACGCACGACGGGTATTCTACCAACTGAGATGAAGCGATTTACTGCAGTAGTGATGGTTTCGCAGGACTTCCTCCCTGCGTCATAAACGTTAGAGGGAACCGGAAGATCACTGAAATGGTAGTCAGTGAATTATCTGAGGCCGACGCAGTCTTCTATAGTTTGGGTCGATCCGCAGTGATGATTTTGGGTAGGTGATCTGATCTGATCTCATGAAATGTCGGGCGAGCTTGCATTTGTTGCGCTCATGATTACCTAAGAACCAGACGCATTTCTCCGTCTAAGAGTCTTCTAATGTCGGCACGGTAGCCTGTAGGACAGCTGGCTACGGGCGGAGCATAGACGATTCTGTGTTGTTCCCGTGGAGGCCATTGCAATTAAATTGAAGAATGGGTATCTCTCCAGGCTTTTGGACTGCAATCATCGGTGTGAACGGCGACGGTTGGTGTTGCTGCTGCTGCAGGTTTTTTATGTGTTGTTGTTGTGGTTGTAATTGCGCTAAGAAATTATGAATTATGTCACCTTTGGGAGGAAGGGGCAACATAATTTTCCGACCACTCCCTTTCATGATTAAGTCCGGAACAGTTCCAGAGGTGACACAAGCCCACACAAGAGTTGCACTGTGCAGAACCATGATCCTGGATTTATTACAAGTCCGGCACGGATGTTGTTGCTGAATTGACAGCCCTTGGCCGAGATATCTCGGGTCATTCTGGTACAAAGAACAGGCTGGCGTGGGAATGAAGTGATTGCAGACGTATGTTGCTATAAAATTTGGTGGAAAACCCAAATTACAACAAAGTCAAGATGTTTAAATTTATTTAATGGGATTTTTTTGTATTTATCATTAAACGTATCTAACATTTTACAGAATCTTGTTTGTCGCTATTTTTTTAAGAAAATATACTATTCTCATCACAAATATCCCATTTACTAAAAAAAATAATTCACAATTTCCTTTAATTTTGCATTAAATAAGTTGCAACTTTTTATTGTTTTCTTTTATTATTTAACTGTGAGTAATGACACCTTAGGAATACATACATCCATTTTCAATAATTATTTTAAATATAAAAGATGATATTTAATATTCCTAAATGTGACTTTTCTTTACTGCGTTTTTAATTGTATGGATGAAATTTAACGATTTAAATGTGTGAACTTTTATAAAATATATAACTAAAATAAAGAATAGACTTAAAAGGATTAAATGATGAGGTTTACTTACAACACTAACATACACATATATATATGAATACAACATAACTAAGCACCTACTCAGTATATATTTTAATAAAGAGGCAGGGGAGAGGGAACGATTGTTTACGAATTATATATAAAGAGGTTGAAAAGTAAAAACAGCAATTCTAACGAATAAATAGGCAGACTATTTATTTTGAAATCAATCCAATATCACAACATCATCATCTTCAACTTGGGGAGATGCCGCAGCTTTTGACCTACTTGTTGTTGTTGGAGATGAAGGCTTTTCATTGTCTTTGCTCTTTTGTTGTAAAAATTGACTGATCAATTTATTTTTAGCTGGCGTATTTATCTGTTGACCCCTGGCTACGGACATAAGTAAAGGCACTCGTTTCTTTTCTTTCGGTGTACTGACGCCGGTGTTGTTATTGGCAGTATTTGATTTTGTTTCTGTGTTCGATTTATCAATTGAAGTTGTATTCTTTGTGGCAGGTGTATTCTGTAATTTTGTAGCCCTTTCTTCAGCCGTCAAAACTTTTGTAAATTTTGTTATTTGAGATGTAGCTGGTGGCTGTTTTGTTTTTGCATTCTCTTCAACTGCTGGTGTAGTTGAAGAAGTTGAAATGTTTTCATTAGTTAATGTTGAATCATCCGTTTTAGTCTCCTTGTCGGCTTTCACAAATTTAGGTGGCAATGTATATTTCCAAGTGTTTTTCAGTTCTAATGGCAAGTCCATTTTATCTAATATTTCTTGCTTTACCACCCAACATAATCGTTTTTTGCCTTTTTTCTTTTTTTTCGTACTTTCTGTTATTTCATCAGTAGTCTGTTGTTCCAAATCTTGGACACTCGAAGCTGTTGCATCAACCGCTTGCCATTCAGCCATTTCATCAATTTTATCACGCACCACCGACTTTAGAGGTTTGCGTAAATCACCATTTTTCACAGATTCTTCTGTTTTTTCAACATATGCAATATATTCGTTGATTAAAAAGTTCTTCGAATGATTATTGCCATGTACTAGCCGCGTTAGATCTTTGATCATGTTGTCGGATAAAGAAATAGGTTTTAATTTATCCGCTGTTGGTTTTTCGACATTGACATTTGTTGCTCCCGACGGTGAACTAGGTTCTCCGGTTCTTTCAGCCTCGGGCTCCTCGATAAGTGGCGTTTCGGTAAAAAGCATTGCTTTTTTCTCTAACGTGTCCCATAAGATTTTTGCACATTCCGGTGGTTGATTGCCATTTAAATCAGCCCAAATGCAGCCTATTAGCCGTGGCTTTATCTTTTCAGTTTTCTTTTTCATTTCTTGCGCAAATTCCTGCTGCAATATTTGTAATTTTACTTTTTGGGCCTCGCGCGTATTGTCATCGCCCATACCGAATTCGTCTTCATTTTGTAATTCTTCGTCACTTAAATGACCATGGGGCACAAACCATTCATTGTCCACCTCATAGTCATCATCCTCGGATTCTTTTTCTTTGTCATCATCACTGCCATCCTCCAATGATTCTCCAGGTTCTTCTTCCTCCCACTCGTCATCAGAGTCGACTTCGTAGTCGAAGAAATTCTGAAAAAAAAATTATTTAAAATTAGGAAATTTTTATTGAGGCTGCAGAATATCTTAGTTACCTTGTCTTGTGCAAAAGGCTTTCTTGGCTTAACTACTGATGATTTTTTGCGCCATGTACCATAGTAGGGCGGTCTACGATTATCATGGAATTTGTAGAATTTAACACGCATTTGTTCGCGTATATAAGCTGGGGTATCTTCAACAATAGCTTGACCAACACGTTCCAATTCATCCTCTGAAAAAATTTAAATTTATAAACATTGTTTTAAAAAAAAAGCAAAAAACACTTACCCACTAAAATAACATCATCTTTTGATTCTGTAGAAGGCCGCCTCCATTTACCGGGCAGTATCTTACCACTACGTAATTCTGACAAATATAACTGAGATTTTGGCAAAGGTTTACGTCTTACAATCTCTTCATCATCTTCTTCGTTGTTGGTAGATTTACAGCCAAGTAAATCATCCAAGCGCTCTTTTTCCTCCACTGTTAAGTTTTTCCGACATATTGGTGCCAGTTTCATGTCACCCTTAACTTGAAAGGGTCTAAATGCCAGTAATTTAGAACCATCGCCTGTATTGCTATCCTCCTCATTTTTAATCTGAGAATTAGTGGGTGTTTTCGCCACAAAGAACTTGGTGAAGGCTTGAGCAGCTTTTTTCTTTTTCATTTCAGCTTCTTCTTTTTCCTGCTCTTTACGTTTTCGTTCTTCTTCCTTTTTTCTTAACTCTTCTTCCTTGGCTTCATTCTTTTTTCTTTTCTCTTCATTTTTCGCCTCTATTTCAGCTAGGCGTTTCCGTTCTTTTTCTTCCCGTTCTTTGCGTTTTTGTTCTTCTTTTTCTTCTCGTTCTTTACGCTTTTGTTCTTCTTTCTCCTCACGTTCTCGCTTTTTGGCCAATTCTTTTTCTTCTTTTTCCTGTTGCTTTTTTAATTTCTCTTCTTGTAGTTTTCGTTCTTTCTCTTCGCGAGCCTTTCGTCGTTGCTCCATGAGTTTTATTTGTTTGGGTGTTTGATTTTTCGACGATGATGACGTGCTTGCATTCTTGCCATCTTTTTGTGATTCTATAGTATTATTGAGTTTAGACTTTGAGCTCTCACTTAAGTCAGATGAAATATTCGCGGCTTTGCCTGCCTCCTTTTCTGTTTCATCGTCGGCTTCATTATCATGGTCATGGTCAGTAAGAAGAATACTCTCATCTAGCTCTTCTTGTTTGTCACCATCATGTTTGTCATCATTCTCTTCGGAAGATTTGGATATATCAATATTTTCAATATCATCATTATCATCCTCATTCGAGAAGGGTTTTTCTGTTGTTTTATTTTTGGATTTTGGAGAAACATCTTCTTTATTTATACTTTCCACTTTATCAACAACAGCAACATTATTGCTACTTTTATTTGTTTGATCAATAGACTTTTTGCTACTTTTAGTTTCATTTAATTTCTTAGTTTTTGTATTTTTGTTGTCTTTTTCTTCTACCTCCGATTCAGAGTCTAAAGCAATGGTTTCTATATCCTTTAAATAAAAATTAAATACAAAAAATTTTTTATTATTAGTAAAATGAAATTTCAAAGCCTTCAATGTGCTTGCTTTTATGTACAGTTAAGTACAAAAGTATAAACAAATTATAAGTGATAAATTTTGCCAGATGGGCTGAGTGGGAAAAGAAGCATCACACCTAATCTTTTACCTGCAAAACAACTTGGTCTTTATTCAACTTAAGGTTCTAGGAATTTTCTTTATTGTCATAGACCCTTGTAAAATGTTAAATCTAAAAATGTAGACAATTTACACATTTTCCAAGGCAAACTTATTAGTTAGGAAAATTCGAAGTCAATAAACAATAAAATTTAAACTTAAAAATTGTATTTTTGTTTCAAAAGTTTATTGGGTGCAACAATCACATATTTTGCACTAATTTTGAAGTCTTAAAAACATCTTCCACAGAGTTTTACAACTGGGAATAAGACCACATGGTTAAAAAATTCTAGAAAACATTTTAAGCAAATAACATTTATTCGTCTCTTTTTATGGTTTTAAAATACATTTAACATTTTTTCTCACCCAAAAACACAAAAAATTAAACAAGATATGTCTCAACGTATGACGAAATTTCTGTGCCTTTTAATAACCTATTAACCTAAAACTATAGAAATTTTATTAGATTTCTAAGAAAAGGATTTGCTTCTTTCGTTAAAATTCAAGAGCTTTACTTTGTTTAAGTAATACTTTTTTAAAACTGATATTTTTTATAAGAAATTTTTTCTAAAAATTTATTAAAAATTTTACTTTTAAATAATTTTTTAAAATGTCAGGTCGATGTTAAACGTCCAGGAGCTATGTGGCCTAATTATTGTAATATTAGTAATTTTGCAATAATTTTATGTGAATTTTATTCAAAATTAGTCAATAATTCCATTGCTAAAATTAACCAACAAAATAAACAAAGCCCTTACCTTCTCATTCTTTTCAGCACACTTAGTTTGCGCCTTATTAATCGCTTCATCATCTGATGTATTTAATTTTTTACGCTTTAGAGGATTCAATTCAACTGCAATCTCTTCAATATCATCACTTGATAATTCTTGTGCCGAGTTGAGGCAACCTTCACCGGCAGTCGAATTATTAAGTGATAATTGTTGGAGTTTGGATTTTCGGCGTTTCTTTTTGCCAGCACTTAAGGGTAATTTAATTTGTAATTTGGAGGCACTGCCATTATTTTTGTCCTTTTGAGCACTAGACGTATTACTAGGCGTTCCTGCACCTTTACGTTTACTACCGTCTTTAGCAGTGGCTTTAGGAGTTTTTAAACAAGTTTCCTTTTTGTCCTCCGCAATAACAATAGAAGAATTTTCAACATCTTTATGTGACTCATTAACATTGCCCACATCGTCATCATCATCCAAAAGTGAAACAACCTCAGTTGTGCTTTCAACAGCGGATAATTTCTTTTTTTTACTAGCTGCTGTCAAGATTTCAACGTTTTCTTTGCTAACATTGTCATCGTTCGCAACAACACTACCAACATCAGCCTCATCCTCCGTTTCATCGTAGGACAATTTTCGTTTTCTACCATCTGTAGAATTGTTAACAACTTTAATTGGATCTTTATCCTTATCCTGTGGCGTCGGCGTTGTGGTCATAGCTTTTGACCCAACCGGCGATGTGCCGGGAGCAATAACTTTAAAAGGTAATCGTGCCTGTTTTAATTTTTTGGCACTAGTTTTTTCTGCATTACTATTTGAAACACTACTACTCTCATCTTGAACCGTATTTGTTTTCGGTGTACTACCACTTGTAGAATTGCGCATTATTCGCAAATCTTTTGATCACTTAATATTTCTTTACAATTCAAAGTTAATAAAATATAATATTTAAAAACACTAAATTTATTACAACTTATCTAGCACAAAAATAAATAAAGCTGCAACAAATAAAAAATGTTTCTGAAAAATGACAGAAAAACGCGCGAACTGCTAAACAATGTAATAAGATGCCAGATCAATTGCTAATACGAACACTTGGGAAGGGAGATTATTGTTGTATGTTTGGCAAAATTTTTAAGAAAATAATTAAATTGGTTTTTTTGGAGGAAACATATCGAAAATGTATTTCGTGTATATATAGATTTTAGTATACATAAACAAATTTTTGTAATTTTATAACTTAATTTAATTGCAATTTAAATTGGATTGTTTTTTATGTGGCATCTTTCATAAGAAATCAAATTGCCATATTTTTGACTTTTAGAAAATGTAATATATTCGTACGTTTTTTTGCACATCTGTTTTTTTCTACTTGGGCCTTTTTAATACAACCCTAGATTAGATTAATGTTAACGGTCAAAATCAGTATTTTATAATTAATATACAAAAAAAAAACAATGTACACACATCAGAATTATATGTCTGCAGCTATAAAATTTTGCCACTGTCAAATTTAGGATAGTCGAATTCTTCTAACTACACAATTTTTAAGTGAAAATAGGAAAATTTCAGATAAAATTGAGAAGTAATATTGATAAAATTCTGAATGAAATTGAGAATTTCAAGTTGATATTGTGAAAATTCCAAATTAAATTACGAATTTCAAATATAATTAAGATTTTGAGTTTTAATTTGAATTAAGAATTTTAAGTTAATATTGAGAAAAATTCAAATGTAATTAAGAAATCGAAGTTGATATTAAAAAAAAAATTTCAAATGAAAATTATATGTTCAATTTAATATTGTGAAAATTCCAAATGTAAATTCGATTTTAATTTAATATTGGGAAAAGCCCATTAAATTAAATATATCATCCATAGCATAAATATAAAGTATTCGCACATCTACAAAAACAACAATTCCTTGTATTTTGTTGGTGTAAAACTACTCCTCACAATGTCAAAATGATGCTCACGAAAAAAAATTACATAGGGATTTGACAGTAACGCGAGGTGAGTCGATGAAAAAATTATTAAACAGCTGTTCTTACGAGTATACTTTCTAATTATACTATGATATAATATATAATGCTTCAAATTATGAATTTCATTTGGTTTAAAGCGCACTGAATTCAAGAATAAAAGTATCAATGGTAAATCTTTCAAATATCGGGAGCAGAAGCTTGTATTCTTTGAGAAAACAATTGACGCTTAAAAATAGTTGTTTTCTATGCTACTAAATTTAAACACTTTTATCTTTGAGCTTTCGTATACATGCATTACGTTTCCACTAGATCATCCCTGCCAGCAATTGGATGTGAGTTTTTGGATTCTTCTATAAGAAAGTGTTTTTTTAGTCACCTTTATATGTTCAAATGTAGAAAATACACAAATTACAATAACAAAATACATTATCATCGAATTACGATATCAAAATCTTGGTTTAGGCGACTGTTTACTTCCAGAACAAAAAAGACAGAACCATCATGATATGATTCGCTCAGTAAATGTAGAACCTTTAAAGTGTTCAATACAATTTTTTTAAAGTAAAGGAAAAAATAGATTAAATTAGAAAATAACTTAATTTAATTTCAGGAATTTTTAAATATTTTATATTAAAGTGTTATTTATGTATATAAAATTATGTTAAGTGTTTTTAGTTCTAGTATATTTATCATATATTATTCTATATTTTTTTCCTCTTAATGTATTTTTCGATACTTTCCTACATTACATTTTTACACTTCTAAATGCCACTAATTCGACACTTAAAAAAAGCACTAAAAAGTGTCATCTTAAAACTATTAAAACTGTGGCACGCTTTTTCCTAAACGTTGACTCTTTTTGGACAAGAAAATGATATCATCTTCGACTAGACTAAATTTAAATAGAAAATGTTGGCAGGGATAGTATATAATTTTATCAAAAATCTTAAAAAAAATAAAATACTTTACCATAATGTTAGTACATTTAAAACCATGGCAACCATTATTTGTAATCATTTACCTTAGAAAAACATTATTTTAGGGAAACAAATTTTACATCTACATTCTCTTGACAAACCTGTAAAATGTTTTCATTTCTTTTTTTTTTTTTCAAAAATTATATGGTATAATTACGCTTTAACAAATTTAAGCGTTTAATAAATTAAATAAAAAATAGTTTACACTAACTAAGCAAATGTATTTTTATTTAAATTTTATTTTTAATTTTTTTTATAATTACAGATCTTTAAATATGAGTTTTAGATGTATTTATTCATTATTATTTTCAATATATTTGTTTTTCACCTTCATTTCTTTTTTTATAATTATTATTGAATAATTTTTTAATTCATTTTTTTGTTTTTTGTTTTGTTCCATAAATTTATTTTGTTTTATATTTTTTTGGGCATTTTATTAATTTTTTATTTTCAAAAAAATTATAAAATAAAAAATGTATAAATATATGTGTGTTTTTTTTTTAAATGTTTATTTTACTGTTTTAAATATTATATTAATTGTTTTATTATTAAATCATAAAAGACCCTTTAGAGAAAAAATCTTGTATTTATATGAACATGTATGAACGGTTGTATACACATGTAAAAAAATATTAATGCGTGTAATATATAAATGGCATGTAATACATCGAAAATACAGTAGTTCGTTCAAATATTAAACTAAATTCAATTTTAAAAATTACATGAAAGTTATTAAACTTTATAAATGTTAATGTTGAAAATTTTTAAGAAGATATTTAGAATAATCTTTAAATCACTTCTTTTGGTACCGAATTATTAACTCGGAAGGGAGTTCATGATTTTGTGTTTAATTTTTTTTCATTAGATCTGTTACGAATTAAGAACATGTAAATAGTGATTGAATGTGTTGTTGAATGGTGAGTAATAAACCGAAATGTATAACGATTATCGTATTTGAATGCATCACAAAAACGAAATACATCAGTTTGTATGAATGTATGTATGCATTTATATAAATTATAAACTATATATATTTTTTTCCATTTTTTTTGTTACACATCTTTTTTATTTATTAAAATACGTAATATGTAGCGGATAGTGTATTGCATATGTGTATGATTATTTTTATTTATTTATTTTTTATAAAGATTTGAGTGCGTAATTTTTAGATAAGTTTTCAGCAGAATGGGGTAGCGGTATTTTCTATATTGAATTAAATTTTTCTGTGTGTGATAAGTGTGAAAAAACACATATTAACGGAAAGTTCTTTATGATAATGGCAATGGATAGCTAAATTTATGATAAAATTGTATCGGAAATGAGTGTTTCTTTTTTCTTTTAGTAGTAATAAAAAAAGGAAATAATTTTAAGAGAAAAATAAATAAAAACATATTCAAATCATAGCAGAATAATAGAAGATAGAATCATTGTAGAGAGTTTTCAATTTTAATTCTTGTTATGTCAAATAACAGAAAAATAAAAAAA
>MINK01173970.1:0-13431 GCA_001735545.1 Phormia regina | reverse complement strand
AAATTTGATTTTTCTTTTCTTGTATCCCAACGTCGCCAGTCTTTTGTGTATTCAATTGGATTTATTTGAATGTAACACTTTGATTTGACGATAGCTGGATGTTACTTTCATCATTGTTATTGTTATTTTTTGTTTTTTGCTATAAGAAAATTGTTCATTCGTTTGTATATCATGCTATTAAGACAAGTCATATTGGTTTGCTAAATGGATTTTTTTTTTTGTGTGCAAAAGAAGCATAAAACATCAAGTAGAAAAGAAAATAATTCGCATTGATAAAGATTGAATTTTAGCATCGTATAAATCAATAAGATGTTTATCCATGTCACTTAACACTACAACAACTTCAAAAAAAAAAGGGTTTGTTGACATGTAAAATAAAGCTTTACACCCATACATCTACACTTAGATATTAAAATATTTCATATAATTTTGTAAATTTTCCGGAAAGTTGATGGGAGAGTGTAGGTCTGTGCAATCATTTGGAATCTGTACAAATATTTGATTTTCTAACATAAATTTTTATTTGCGTTTGTACAGAAATTTATTTAAAATCTTATTAGAATCTTAAATGGAATTGTTTATCATGTAAAAGCAAACAAAAAATACAAAAAATGAAGAAACTTATAAGTTTTTGTCATATTGTAAATAGATATTAGTATGTGGTTATATGTACATTCGTATGTATATGAATTGAAATTTAAAATAAGTTTGACATTTAGAAAAGGGTTTTCTTTTTATCACTTTCAAATCAAATAACTAAAATCACTGGCGTCTCTAATATTCAGCAAGTTTCGCATCCTTGTTCCGTTTAATGTTTTTTATGCTCAAGAAAAATTGTCTCATTAAATTAAATTGAGTTTTGTAGCATGAATGAATAATTTAGAAAAAAAAACTATAATTGGTTTTAGAGTTTAGTAGTTTTTATAAGGACATGAGTTGATTTAAAGCAGAAAAAAATATGCAAAATAGGTAAAAGGGTTTTCTATATTGTTAAGTTTCTTGTATGTAGTACTTTACTTAAAAATGGAAATGAGGGGAGGGGATTGAAAAGTGCTAAAGGATGACATTCTCATAAATACAGATATATATTTTTTAAATTGTTAAAACTTAGACTTTGTGGGTTATTGAGAATAAATATTGCAATAATAATCTAAATAATATAATAACTATGTAATTAATTTTATTACTTTTTTTGGATAATTTAGAACGCTTTAAATCTTTCTTTCAAAAGCAATTTTCAAATTCTTCATTATATATACGATATTTTTAATTTTATTTGTGTATAGAGTCAGCGTATAAGGACACATGTATTTTTCTTTGTACTAAACATACGAAAGGACATATTTAAATGTTCAAGAAACGTCATAATAACATTATTTCCTTCATATTAAGCAGTGCGATCGAAAAAATCTTGACACACATTTTTCCGAAGCAATATTTAAAACTTTTTGATTTAGTTATCTTTGAAAAATTCAAAATAATAATTGCGGAATGGAATGCTAATGGCATATTAAATCATGTAAACGAAATAGAAATTTTCATGAAAAATAATTTTATTGATATTTTACTAGTTTCCGAAACACACCTTACCAATAAAGCCCATTTTCGAATAAGAGGATTTGTCTTAACAACAGCCAATCAACCTAATGATAGGGCGCATGCTGGTGCGGCTATTGTCATAAAATCCACTATTAAGTATGAAATATTAGAACCAATTACTGAATTATACATGCAAGCTGCCGGAGTTAAAATAGTTTGCAATAATTGTAGTGTATCGATCTACTCTGTNNTTTTTCAATAAACTTGGCAATAGATTCTTAGTTGGTGGTGACTTCAATGCCAAACACACACGGTGGTGGGGATCACGTTGTTTACAATGTTATTAAATAGTATTCGATGATTACATAGTTTTTGTAGCGAAAGAGGTCAATTCTCTTAATTATATGGTGCTAAGGCTAGTGAAGAGATACTGAAGTTTTGTGAAAAGAAAATTGAAGAGTATCAAAAAGGTATTCGAAAATATTGAAGATTGTAAAAGAAGATGGACAGACTATTCTAAAAGAGTGGCTGAAAAAAACACCAAATCTCAAATGAATGGGTTACCAGAAAAGGTCTACAAGTTTATAAATAGTATTTAGAAGAATAAAAGTTATATTTTTCGGTGATCTGTATTATATTATCGATTAAACATATAAACAATGATAACTCTATGATCAACCGTTTCTAAGTTTTTGAATTTAATACCTTATTATAAATTACGAACATAAGGTTTTTAAATATTCCTTTGTAATTATTAATAAATGAGGCTGTATTCAGTTATTCATACCCTGTACTTTTTTCCGACAAATAAAGTTTTCGTCTAAAGGTAGACTTTCATATTTTCTTACATTTATAAATCTACGTTACAATTTCATATATAAATATTCGAGCATAAAAATTCAGAAAAATATCTAGCAGGCCTTTTTAAATGCCTCAGAACAAATTTTAAACACATTCCATTGTGCCTTCTGTAAACATTTCTTGGAGAATGGCTCGACTTCCTTTAAAAAATCGTACTAATTCTTGCTAGCATTTCATTAGATGTAAAATAGAAGGGTGCCACTCACCTACTAACTTTTTAATTACAAACAGAAAAAACTGTAATTACGAGTCTTACAATGCTCAAACTCATTTAGTCTTATTTAAATTGTCGATAAAGAAGGAAATCCCCATGTTTTTTAAATATATTTCATACTATGTTTAATAGCATTCAAAATATAAAAGATAATATTTATTTATTTAAGAGTACTTGCCATTTCGCTTCTTTTTGGAAGGGTAAAGAGAAGGCCTTGCCTCCAATGCACGTAATTTATAATTTATCTTCAGCCCTTCTATTTCCGACTGAGTAATTCCAAAACTTTTTTTGCAAAAACGAAGACCTTAACAAAAGCTTCAGTTATTCTAAAACCGGGATTTTATCGTATCTATATTTATAAAGCGATCTTGCTAAAATTCAATAGAAAAATTTTCACAAGGATTTCTGAATTTCCGTGAGGCAATTGATATGACATTGAAACCATACCAACCGACAGACATTTTATTTCGAATAAAATGTCTGCGTTCGATAGTCAAAATAATTTTAAAACTACTGACCAGATAAATTAAGAATTTTATTTGGTATCTTTTGATGTTCTTATACTACCACTATAAGCGACAGGATATTATATTTTATTGATATCCAAAAATAATGATCTAAAATATAGAATGGATTTTAGATCATTATTTATTAACTCAACTAAAGTTACCATTTGGGATGATTTATCGATGATCCTCTGGCCTCTGCAACAACAGTTTATTTTATTTACTTTAGTACACACATTTGGTGTAGTTCAAGTACAAAGTTTATTGAAATTGTTTGAGATCTTGCTATTGTTTCATCTAGCCCCACATACAGCTAATATTTCACCAAAAATATATATATTTTTTTTTTATAAGAGAAATCCCATTAATAGAGGATAAGTTTATAATTTAACACAGGATCCATATAAAGTCCATATCAAGAAGTCAATCTTAAGTACATAAAGAACATATTACAATTTATACCTATATTTTACTATGCATAATAAAATTAGCGGTCTATAATTTATTACAGGTCCCATATATCAAATTACATAGGAGGGATTTATAGGGGTTTATATCTTCCTTAATTGTTCTTGTTTGTTCTTTTTGGAACGTAAACATATATAATTTGATCTTCACTATAAAATTAATTTCTTATTTTATGTTAAATTCAAATTATATTTTATAAATAAATTTAAAACTTTATTTTGCTTAGTATCGTTTAAATTCCAATTTCTTTTCTAAAGTTTTTTTTCTTAATGATGTTATTACTTTTTTCTTTCTTAATTTTTGTTTAATTACACTTTAACGTCACTGTGATTTAATTGTGTTGGCCAAGCTAAGAACCACCTTTTATGCTAAATATACACATAGAAAGACACACAAAACCGGAAAAAAACTTTAAGTTTATCAATCTTCTAATAAAGTTCATTAATTACTTCAACATCATAAATATAAAAAAAAAGGAAAAGCAAAAAAGAATAAATGGAAAAAACAAGCATATCACCAGAACAGAGCAAAAGATATGGAATGATAGGAACAAAAAATCAAACTCACGGTAATTCTAAACACGTAACCACAATTTTGATGTAATTACTCGTACTAAATAAAATAGCTGACCACCAGAATGAAGTAAGAGTGAAAAACTTTAGTCATAAATTTACACAGACAAACAGGAGGTAGCCAGATACACAGACAGACAGATAGATGGATGTAAGAATTCTTAAATAGATATATAAGTTGTATACGTATACATATACATACAAAACACATACCTTTACATGTACATATTTTTGTATTTAACTCCTTTGTTTTTGTGTTGTAACTTTTTCTTTTCGTGTTTAAAGAGGTTTCTCATTGTTGTTACACTTAAATTGTAATAAAAACAAAAAAGCCTCCTTCAAGAACTCGCACACATAAAGGAATCAACAACGCAAAGGTCTTGATGGGTGGAAAACAAACTTTACAACAAAAAAGTTTGGCTTTTTTTCTCCTTTCTTTAACTTTTTTCATTTTGTTTTAATTTAGCCAAAAACCAAAAAAAAAAAAGAAAAAAAGCGAGAAAAAAAAACTTTGCCATAGAAAACATTGCGAGTAAAGGCATGACGATGTGTCTAGTCATGTTCGAACATAAATCAATTAACTCAATTTCCGCCTGCTACCGGCTAAAATTTCCGGCTTCTAGTATTCCACCATGCCCCAACAAGAGTTGGGAAACAAAACAAAATCATATAACCAAGAGATGAAAATATAAAACTTGACTCTATGGATATTCAGAACAAAAAAAAATACAAAAGTAACTAAAAAAGGGTGTTGGAAAGTTATGCAAAACTATGATTATAGTTTATTTGTATTAGTGAATGAAAAGAGTGAATGAGAGTATGTGTGTATTTGGCATTGTAGTTAAAATAGTAAATGTTTCGATGAGTCTTGCAACAATAAGAACAAAAAGAAAAAAACGTTAACATTTGGTTTGAATGTTGGATAACGAATAATAATGGCAGCCAAAAGCAAAAAAAAATAAAAAATAAAGAAGAAAGGGGTCAGCGAAAGTTCATAAAACTTGGCAATATTTCAATGTAAAAGTCATTTTTATATTCTGTTGCTGTTGCTTAAAAGTGGGAGGGTTAATCAATGTTGTGTGATTTATATCATCAGACAACCAGATATAGATTATAAATGTTGTATATGTTTAAGTATTCTAACACATACAAATACGTACATATATGTAGTATATATGCAACATGCTGATGATGATTACAGCATCAGGATTATAATAAATGATTTCAAATTTACAATACACATACATACATCTATATACATATCTAAAGGATATTTACTAACATGCATTTATTAATATGCTACATTTACTATTTTCCATTCTAGATTGGTTTATTGCGTGGTGGCAGAATGTTGGCAGAAGAATCACCACAATTTCTAAGACAACAATACAATGCTGAATCCTTAGAAGAAGTTTTCCTAAAATTATCTGTTTTACAAAATATGGGCAAACGTAGAAGATCCTCAATAGCCCAAGAAATTGTCGAACAAGTAGCAGTACCAGCCATTTCTAATCCAGCTTTAGATTTATCCGATGAACAAAATCCTGCTGAAATATCAGGTGAATTTGGTGACAACATTTCCATGTCTTCAGCGGTACGTGATCCTATAAGTTCTTCGGCTGCCCCAGCACCACCCTTGCCACCAGAACAAGCTATACCCACATCATTTTGGTATAATCTTCATGTAATGAGTTCACATCATTTACATGCCTTAATTTGGAAAAACTTCCTGTGGATGATGCGTAATGTTGGGTAAGTTTTTTGGCCATAAGTTTTCACTTCATTAAATTCTTTTTCTTATGATTCGATTATAATGATGATTTTCTGTCATTTTAGCATAATGTTGTTCATTGTTGGCTTACCAGTTGTCCAGATTGTTTTATTCTGTTATGCCATTGGTCATGATCCGACTGGTTTGAAAATAGCTGTGTCCAACCATGAAATGACTGAGGAAATGATTATGCAACAAAATTGTCCCGTTCGTATGGGTTGCAATCAAACAATGTTAAGTTGTCGTTATCTTGATATGTTGGTGAAGAACAAGAGTATGGTTGTGGTAAGTAATTGTAGTAGAAAAAGATTTAATAACTAAAATGTAGATAAATACATAAATTATTTAAGTAAATCAAAATGTAACCACATAGAAACATTTTGAGGTACTTTTTTGATTTACGGTAAAAAATGGCTGAAGTGGACGGTTTTAGTTTTAAGATGATTTTCAAGAAAATAATAGAATAAAAACAAAATTAAGGCTTAAATGTAAGGGAACAGATTATTAACATAACACATTCTTAAACTTAGGTTTTTCTGACAATCAACTTAGGTTTTCGAAAACTGAACTTCATATCTATGTTATAATCTATGTCTAAGGGCATGTGGTGTCACTCCTATAAACTCAACATTTTATATTCCTCTGCTACTTGTCTGTGAAATATTACGAAAATTCAACTAGTCTATTAGAATTTGAAAGATGATTTCCAACTATGCCCCTTTTAAATGAACCTCGAAGTTATCTTTAAAATTTAATCATTTTAAAATCCTCTATTAGCTAATTGTTTCTTTTCATTTTTTTTTTTTTTTCTTAACCAACTCTTTACATTACTTAGTAATATTAAAAGTAATGCTTTATATATTTAATTTGCTAAAAGACAAAAATTAATTCAAAATGAAAAGGAGAAGGTTTCTAAAGCCATTGTTATGTTGACGGAAAAGAAATTCAGTATTTTTTCTTTTTAATTCTTCACTTAGTTAATACTTTTCTTTTCATCACTCAAACTTGTCACAAGATGTCACTTTTACAAAATGTCCCTTTAATCTTCTAATAGACTTGTCAAGTTATTCAACAAGTAGGTAGGTAATTGTAAAACAAATTAATTTAAGAAAATATATATATGTTCCCTTTTTCGAGAATTTACTGTTGGACTTCTATGGTTTAACAGATTTTTTTTTCTGATATTTTTGGGGTTCTTGTTTCTTTTTTTAGGTGAATGAATTTCTATGAAAAACTGACAAAATTAACTTTTTTTGTTTTATTGTGAAGAAAACACAATGATAGAACGAACTTTCATTTCATTTCCATCTCTTGTTATTGTTGTAGTATTAGTATTGTCCTATGTCAGGCTTCAATGCTTAAGGATATTTATATGGGTAATATGAACAAACCAGCATAGTTAGAATATGTTAGTAAATGTTTGTGTGTGTGGGTATGTGTGTTTGTATTTTTGTGGGTGATTGTAGAGAATATCACATTTTCATTCATTTGAGGTGTATAAAGAAGATGTTAGAACATCAGGTAATTTGATTCAATTTGTCAAAATGTTAATACGTTGTTACGGACCATAAAATGCTACTAAGCATGAAAATACTCTAACACATATACACACAAACAAACACCCACCTATACTCCACATTTAACGACAAATAGCCAATGATGAAAATATATTTCAAAATAGCATAGACTATCAAAGTGAAGGAAAAAGCAAATGCGGAGTAAAAAAGAAGTAAAGATATAACAGGGAACCCGGAAAAAAAAACGACCTTAAGTACTTCATTTGCTGCAGTTTATGACTATTTATGTATGTAGATCCCCTCTTAAGCACACACCTGCTCATATATTCATTGACTTGAATGACTGGCTAAGTATTACTCTTCACTGCCCCTCTGTTCTAACAACTATTAGTCACTTTCTATTGTTAGAGGTTTTGCTTGTTCTACAAGCTTCAACGCTACTGGTTTTGTCTGTTTCTAACATACAAAATGACAATATTAAGTTAAAATCCTCCATTCTTTCGTCAACTTTAGCAGATTGTATGTTGTATGTCTTCATTTAAACAAGACAAATTACAAAATAAATGAAAAAATTTTACAAAAGCAAAAGGGAGAGGGAGAGAGAGAGAGAAAAAAACTGTATAAACAACTTAAACAAAGGAAAAAATATGTAAGAGGGTGTCCTTCAAGTAAACAAGGTAATAATAAAATTAAACGCATTAACTTATATCAAATTTCTTTTATACCCTTCCCCGGGCCAAAAGAGAAAAAAACATAATACAAGTGTAACAATTTTGTTTGACAAATTACACAAACTAAACAAAGTGAAAGGAAAACAAATTTCCGGAAATATTTACTTATACACACTTTTAATCTAAGTACTTCTTATTTGTGTATGTGTAATGAAAAAAACAAACACACACACACCACCCACACACAATAAATATGGAAAATTTATAATAGCAAAAGAAATAAAGGGGAAAAAATGAAAAAAAAAACTTTTACTTTTAATCCCAAACCCTTAATCAACAATTAATGGTGTAAACTTAATTATAAAGCCAAAAGTAAAACTATTCAATACTGCCACCGATATTAAGAAAAATTGACTTTGTTTATAAAGAAACAAAAAAGAGAGAGAGTCCAAAGGAAATACATTAATTACCCAAAAGAGATTTTTCTCCTTTTTGGCTTTTTCCACGCTTTTTGAAGTGTCACTTAAAGAAAAGTATGATTTTCTTTGGGGAAAAAGAAAAAAAAAAATGAATTCTACTTGAAATTAAACAAAGTACAAGTCGCAAGAAACAATAAACTTGAGAACAAGAAATAAAAGAAATTTCATTTATTTAATGTAATACCACTACAAAGTAGTAGTAGAAAAGGTCCTCAATATAAAGGGACTCTTTTAGTCACTTAACGACTACTGCTACTTTATCACGACAATAACTAAGCCAGCATTCACGTTGTTCAAGGAATACAAAAATCAATACATGGCAAAGGGAATTGAAAGTAAACTTTAACAATTACAGATTAATTTTCAAGAGATTCAACTGATGACCAAAAACTATTTGCTTATCGCAGAGTTATTTAAGGATTTATGATGTACCATTAAATAATTGCATTTGTATGTTTAGGGGTATTCAAGAAGAGAGAAGAGTTTTAATAGAGAAATAATTAAGTTATTAGCTATTAAGTAAATATTAAACAATAAGACTAATAAACCTCATACATAATGATGAATAGCATATTTCACAGACTTGTTATTCACTCACAACGAATTCGTTTGAAATTGCATTTCGCTCAATAGCAATTAGGAGCTTTGCCCCATAACTTTTTTCGGAAGTAATATTTAAATTTTTTTGATCTAGTTATCTTTGAAGAATATGTTAGTTCATATATTTATTAACATCCATATTGATTTGTTGTGAGTTTGATAAAAATAAGTGACGAATAACATCCGTATTCACAAAAAATAATATATGTTTGATAAAGGTTTACTATTGTTTTTCTTATGGAAATTTACATACAAAAAGTTAGTAAACCTTTATCAACATTCATTATTTTTTTGTGAATATGGCTGTAAGTCATTAAAAAAATCCGAATATCCCACAAATAATTGGCCAAAAAATTAAATGTCAGTTGTTAAAGTGTTTCCAATGTTATTAAATAGTACCATGAGAATTCGACCATTGATATGAGATAGGGTTCGACAAGAAAAAAAGGTCCACATGATATTTTTGAGGTCAAGAAAATTGAAAGCCTATTCAAACACATCAGGTAGTAAAGCACCCCCTATTAGCTGACTACTTAGGCCATTTGGCCTAAGTAAATGTCCTAATGGACATTTAAAGTCCAAAATTTTTCAGACTGAAATACTCCAAATAAATTGAGAAACAAAGAATTTCATACAAAAAATGTTTATGTTGTAAATTGCACGATAGAACGTATGTACTGACACATTTTTTCAGCTTCCTGGTCGACATTTGTATGTTGTTGATGCTCGAGGTTATGTTAAGTTAAAAACCGAAAAACTGTAGCAATTTCCTAAAGAATTCCTGGTTTGGCAAGATTTATGCAGTTGCGTCAAAGGAAGCAAGCCATTTGTTGCAGTGGACTCTATAAATACCGAAAAATACAACAAAGAATGTTTGCCAAAAATATTTTCTCTTTCATAATAGAGCCCTAAATATTTTTGATCAAATTTTGGCATCATGTTACTAACTAAGGACCCTCTGGAGTAGTACCAAAACAATTACACACTTTTTGTACCAAGAGAGATCAGTTCTCTAAATTATCCAGAACTAAGACTAGTGTATAGATTTTGGACTTTATTGAAAAGAGAATTGAAGAAAACCTAAGAGGTGTTGCAAAATGACGAAGATTTTAAAAGGAGATTTGCAGACTGTTCCATAAAAGAGGCTGAAACATCTATCAAATCTCAAATGAAAGGATTGCCAAAAATAGGTCTACAACTTCATAAGTAGTGGTTAGATGAATAAAAATTATTTTTTTCTATGGTCTGTGGAATATTATCAATTAAACATAAAAATAATCAAAATTCTATGATCAATCGATTCCAAGTTTTAAATAAAGTTTGACTAATTGGGTCAATGGCTTAGCGGCATACAGATTGAAATACATCGGAATAGATATTATTCAATAGTTTTTATATAGATTAAAACCTTTAAGAATTTTGAATACAACACAAATATATTTATATTTTGGAAATTAAATATGGAATTTTATATATTTGTCTCATTATGATTGTGGAGAATTCTTGAAAAGCTTCCGACGAACAGTACTTTGCATGTGTTGGCTAAAGTATTCATTTCAATTTGCAAAAGATAAAGCAGTTGCTTATTCTTTTAATATTTCTGACTTAACAACTTCTCTGGAATGGATTCTACTTTATGATAAATCTTATAAATTTATACTTTTTTAAAATATATAAAAAAAGTTCAAACCCCTTTTTTCGAGAGGCATATACTTATAGGCACTGCATAACTTTATGTTTGTAAGATAATTTGTAACGATTAAAAAATTCAAGAAATATAAAATCAATTTTAATTATAAACAAGTGTTTATTTATTTTGCCATTTCCTCTATTAGGTGAATATCCTTAATAACTAACAAGGAATAGAAACTAATTACCAACGCTTTCTTTTATATTCACTATTTTCTTGGGACCATATTATATACATATATTTTTTTCTGACAACTAAATTTATTTTAATTCTCTTAAGGTAAAGCTGGTTTAAGCTTATAAAATTTACTACATTATTTTTTTCGTTATAGACATTTACCACATCCGATGAGGAAGCTAATGAAATGGTACGACGTGGACAGGCATGGGGTTCTTTGGTATTTGCAGACAACTATACAGAATCTTTAGTTGAACGTACCGAAAATGGCCGCTACACCGATGATGCTACAGTGGAATCGTCAGATCTTAATGTTAAACTGGATATGTCAAGTAAGTTTAAAATTTCGCACTTACAATTAACAAAATACTTATAAATAAATTATTATTTTAGATCAACAAATTTCTACGCTGCTGTATCGTGACCTGCAATATGCCTTCTTTAGTTTTGTGGAAAATATTTTAATTGATTGTGATTTAAATCCTAAACTAGGACGTGTTCCCGTCGACTGGAATAGTCCCATATATGGTTTTAATAATCCCAACTTTACGGATTTTGCAGCTCCTGGTGTAATTTTAACAATTATTTTCTTTTTATCGGTAGCCATTACCTCGGGCGCCATGTTAATCGAACGTAATGAGGGCATGTTAGAACGTTGTTTGGTGGCAGGCATTACAGGTCCTGAAATTCTTTTGGCTCAAGTTTTAACCCAATTCACAGTGATGTTTAGTCAAACTGCTTTTGTGTTATTGGTCAGTTTTTATTTCTTCGAATTAACTATTGTGGGTAATATTTGGTTGGTAGTGGGCTTGTGCATACTTAATGGTCTTTGTGGCATGTCCTTTGGTTTTGTTATTGCCTGTGCTGTGGACACTGAACGTACCGCTACCTATGTAGCCATGGGCTCTTTCTTGCCCATTGTCATGTTGTGTGGCATTATTTGGCCCATCGAAGGCATGTATCCTTTGTTACAATTTGTTACTGCCTTCTTGCCTCTAACCAAACCCACTGAATCTTTGCGTTCAATATTACAACGTGGTTGGGATATGTCAAATCCTTCTGTTTACAATGGTTTCATATCGATATCAGCTTGGGTTTTAGTTTTCCTAATATTAACCATTTTATTGTTGAAATTCAAAAAGGGTTAAACAAAAAGCACACAGGGCTTTTATAATGAAGTGGTTTCTCTTGGGTCAATAAAAACTTCCTCTATTTTATTTTTGCTTTAATAAATGTAGATAATAATTTGCATAAATATTTGGATTTATTTCCCTAACAAATGCGTCATTTCATTAATGATAAATAAATTAATATTCAAGTCTTATAATTTTTGTACAATATAAATAAATTATATAAATTTAAGGGTAACTGTTAAATAGAAATAAGACAAGAAATAGCATTAATATCATTATTCGTCCGTCTATTCAAAAAAAGAGGTTATCACAAAATATATATATATTTAAGCAATAGTTCATAGTCACTTACGAATAGTAGTTTTAATTTGAGAACTAAACGAGAGTGTTAAAAAAAAACACTAAGAGAAATATCTTAATGTATTCTAAACAGAATGTTAAGGATTGTATTAATTTCTGAAATTACAAGTTTTAGAATCACCAAACTTTTCTCTTATAATCTACCTAGTTCTTATATTTTTGATATATTTTTAATTAAATATGCTCTAGTAATTAAATTGGTTCAACATTATACTTTACAAATATTAACTTATTTAAAACTGAAAAATATGTTACTTTTGGCAGGGTTTCTTACTACAACTTTTTAAGCTTTTAGTTTTTATTTAATGTAAATTTTAGCAAGTAATTAGTATATAGCTCATATGTATATGTGGAAGAAGTAGTATTAATTTTATCCTGTAAAAAATATATTGGCAAAACTTAACAGTCATACATATGATATCTATCATACATGCCACTAATAAGTAAAATTTTGTATTCCATTTCTATTTATTGTATGACAAATAAAAATTAAGATAAAAAGATTTTTGTGAATTTTTTATTTAAAAGTTGCCTAGAAACGGAAAGGTAAGGAGCAGTAAAACTATTGTACACAAAGAAATTATGTACAAAGAGTCGATAAAAAATGTGAGGCTAAAGGACTGAAATCTGTGATCACTCATATTTCCTACCAAAAATCGAATTTTATAAGAAAATCATAAAAGTCGATTTTCTGGCTAAACGAGAAGAGATAGAGGCTAAAGGACTGAAATCTGTGATCACTCATATTTCCTACCAAAAATCGAATTTTATAAGAAAATCATAAAAGTCGATTTTCTGGCTAAACGGAGGCTAAAGGACTGAAATCTGTGATCACTCATATTTCCTAGCAAAAATCGAATTTTATAAGAAAAT
>MINK01173969.1:0-13321 GCA_001735545.1 Phormia regina | reverse complement strand
AAATTTATCCAAAATATTTCTACAAAGGAAATTTATCCAAACATTTCCTCTAAAGGGGAATTTATTTAAAAGTTTGCACTAAAAGAAAATTTATCTAAAATTTTACATAAACCAAAATGTATCTTATAATTTCCTTAAAAGGAAATTTATCTAAAATTTTCATATGAAGGGAAATTTATATAAAATTTTCCTGTAAAATAAAATTTCCAATTCAAAAAATTTAAGTTTAAAAAAGTTTAAATTAAAAATTAAAGGAAATTTATCCAAAAAATTTCTAAAACGGAAATTTATCCAAAAACTTCCTATAAAGGGGAATTTAATTAAAATTTTGTAATAAAAGCAATTTTATTTAAAATTTTCCTATAAAAAGAAATTTATCAAAAAAACAAAAAAAAAAAAAAAATATCCAAAAAAATCTACAAGGATATTTATTCAAACCTTTCCTATAAAGAGGAATTTCGTTTAAACTTTGTAATAAAGGGAAATGTATCTAAAATTTGCCTATAAAAGAAAATTTATCCAAAATTTCCTATAAACGGAAATTTCTCTAAAAATATCCTATATTATGAAGTTTATCTAAAAATTTTCTTTAAAAATTTATCTTAAAATTTACAAATGTTTCCTATAAAGGAAACTTATTAAGAAATTTTCCATAAAGGAAAATTTATC
This sequence comes from Phormia regina, assembly GCA_001735545.1. Taxonomy (NCBI): domain Eukaryota; kingdom Metazoa; phylum Arthropoda; class Insecta; order Diptera; family Calliphoridae; genus Phormia; species Phormia regina. Next base: position 12,652 of record MINK01173969.1, on the reverse strand, counting down.
AAATAGTTTCCAATAAAAGGAATTTTCTCTAAAAATTTTCTATAATACGAAGTTTATATACAAAAATTCCTATAAAACGTAATTTATGTTAAAACTTCCTATAAAGGAAATTTCTTAAAATTTCCAATAAAAAGAAATTTATCCACAAATTTTCTAATAAAAATAAATTTATCCAAACATTTCCTACAAAAGGAATTTATTCAAAGACTTCCTATAAAAGGAAATTTATCCAAAAAATCCTATAAAAGGAAATTTATCCAAGAATTTTATATAAAAGGAAATTTATATAAAAATCTCCTATAACAGAAAATTTTCCAACAATATCCTATAAAAGGAAAATTTATCCAAACTTCATATAGTTTATCTAAAAATTTCCTATAAAACGAAATTTATTTTAAAATTTCCAATAAAATGGTATTTCTCAAAATTTGCAATAAAAAGAAATTTATCCAAAAATTTGCTATAAAGGAATTTATCCAAAAATTTCCTATAAAATGAAATTTATTCCAAAAAATCCTATAAAAGGAAATTTATCCCAAATTTTCCTATAAAAGGAAAATTATATAAAAAAATGTTTGTAAAATGATATTTAACCAAAAATTCTCTATAAAAGTTAAATTATGGAATAATTCCTATTACAAAATGTCATAAAAATTTCTTTTAGAGTTCATATCCATAAAAAACTTTCTGGCAACACTGTTTACATTAAACTAAATTTAAATTTAACTTTTCAACAAAAACGCCTTTTGGCCTCACATACAAACATTGATCAAAATTTTCTGTGCAACCAAAAACTTTGCTGCGGAAAATTGAAGAAAAGAGAGATCTCGTTGGTATGTTGATTTTTTCATTTTATTTTTGGCAATTAATTGTAACATTTACAGAGTGTGCGAATACGAATACTTAAATATCTGTATCTTTTATTTTTTATTTTTTTGTTGTCTAGTGTGTGTGTGCATGTAGAGTTTCTTATGCGCGCACTCGCTCACTCAGTGGCTGGCTAAATGTCAATTGTGATATATTTCGGCAGATATGTTTAACATGTCAAATAAAATAACAAACACACAAATTTTCAAGACGACTATCTTTAGACTGACTAAACGTTATATACAGAGCAACTGAACAGAGGAAAAAAACAGAATCAAGCAACCAACTAACTATTCATTTAATATCCAACAGTAGTCACCACCTCAAGTGGATAGACAGACACTTTGGTCATTCCTTTTTTATTCATTTTTTTATTTTAATTTAATTTGTGGGCTTTTTGTTTTCCTTGTGTTAAGTGTTTGTTAGAGTTTGATCTTATTTGATTGCTTGCAACAAATTGGCATTAACAAATTGTTTAAGGAAAATTACTGTTTTAGTTTTTTAGGTTTCACACAAATCGAATTCGATTGCTACTTGTTTTTGTTGGTGCTGCTGTCGTTGTCGTTGATCTTTTAGATTTTCTAAAGTGAAATTGTTTTTGTTTTGGTTTTTTTTTTTAATTGCTATAGAAAGAGAATTGTAGCGGAATTTTAATAGGTCTATAAATTATGGAATGGAATTTTTTATGGTTGACAGCATATTTTTCGTTGCAGCAACAAGTAGTAGAAATCATTGACAGAGGCAGGTATTCGGTTATATGTTTAATCTTTAAAAAAGTTATAAAAAAATTAGTTCTAAATTTTATTTCAGACAAAAGCAACTGTTTTTTAAGCAACATACTGTAATTTTTAATAAAAAAAGATAAGCAAAAGATTGTCAAAGAGTTCGAATCGAAAACATATTTATCGAACCTTTTCCATAAAAATATTTAAGATTTTCTATGTAAAAATTTCCTATAAAAAAAGTTATTATAAAAAAAAATGTATTTATCATATCTAATAAAAAAAATGAATCGAAAAATTTTTTATAAGAAGGAGATCCATCGAAAATACCCAATAAAAAAGAAATTCATCCAAAAAAATTTGCTAAATCAAAATTTTTTCAATGAAAATTTCTTATAAAAAAGAATTTCAACGAAAATTTCTTATATTTCAACAAAAAATTTGTATATAAAAGAAATTCAACAAAAATTTCCTATAAAAAGGAAATTCAACGAAAATTTCCTATAAAAAGGAAATTCAGCGAAAATTTCGAAAACAAAACTAAAAATTCTTGTAAAAAGGAAATTCAACCATAATTTCTTATAAAAAGGAAATCAACGAAAATTTCCTATAAAAAGGAGTTTCAACGAAAATATCCTATAAAAAGGAAATTCAACGAAAATTTCCTATAAAAAGAAAATTCAACGAAAATTTCCTATTAGAAGGAACTTGAACGAAAATTTCGAAAATAAAACTAAAAATTTCTCTAAAAAGGAAATTTAACAAATGAAAAGAAAATTCAACCATAATTTCCTATAAAAACGAACTCAACGAAAATTTTCTATAAAAAGGAAATTCAACCATAATTTCCTATAAAAAGAAATTCAGAGAAAATTTCCTATAAAATGAAAATTCCACGAAAATTTCCTATAAAAAGGAAGTTCAACGAAAATTTCCTATAAAAAGAATATTCAACTATAATTTCCTATAAAAAGAAAATTCAATTATAATTTCCTATAAAAAGGAAATTCAAGGGAAATTTCCTATAAAGAAGAAATTAAGCAAAAATTTCTTATAAAAAGAAATATAAAGAATATAAAAAGTAAATATTCCTGTAAAATGGAAATTCAACAAAAATTTTGTATGAAAAGAAAATTCAACCATAATTTCCTATTAAAAGGAATTTCAACGAAAATTTCCTATAAAAGGGAAATTAAGCGAAAATTTCTTATAGAAAGGAAATGAAAAGTAAAATATCCTATAAAAAGGAAATTCAACGAAAACTTCATCTAAGAATTTCCTCTGACAAGAAAATTTATCGAAATTTATAAAAATTTAATTTAACGAAAATTTATTTCAAAAAATTTATCAATAATATCTTATCGAAAGGAATTTTATCGAAGGCTTTCCATAGAAAAGAAATTTATTGAAAATTTCTTCTAAAAATACATTTTTAAGCTAAAAATATTTATATATCATTTTATTATTATTTCCATAATAAAATAAGTTTTCAATCTATTTATTTATTTTTCATATACATATGTATGTGTTCGGAGTAATTCATATTTCCATAAGTTTTTCCTCATATAAATAAACAGCAAATACTTAATACAAATTTTCAGCACTTATTTATTCAATGAAAAACTAAAACACCCATAAATCAGTTTGCAAAAATAAAAAAAAAAAAGAATAATAATAACAAATTTACAAATCTTATCTCTTTTGTGATAATGAGTTTTTAGGTTAAATACAAATTTTACTGCTGTTCAGCACACAAGATACCTTTTGTTGTTGTTGCTGTTATTTGGAGATATTGTGCCACCAAACAAATTTCCATATATTTGGCAATAAATCAATGAATTTGAGGTTGCAACCTGTGTTAAACGTTAAATGCAACCAACCTACTACCGTTTTCTATTATTGGTATCATGAACCATGATGGTAGCATTAATATAAAATCTAGACCTAAAATTAAATAAAAACTAAAAGCAGAAACATGTTTTGTTTGATTTTTTTTTACCCACAATCACACACACACATACACACGTCAACAAATGAGCAACATTTAAATATTGAAGCACGACAAAAATCGGAAACAGACAAAAATTTAGACAGTCGAAAAGACAAACATACTCTAAAGTTGCCTTTAGAAAGCAATTGAAGCAGAAGCAGAATCAGCAGCAACAGCAACAGAAGAAGAAGGAAGAAAAACAAATGAAGAAATATTCAAATATTGAAATCATGTTAAAAGTGACAAACGTAGAAGAGCAACAATAAAATAAACAAATGTTTGTTTCAAGATGATGATGAGAGGAGGAATGTTGCATCTATTATAGTAGTATGCCTCAACGATTTGTAGTAAATGGTGTCAGCAAGACAAACAAGCGAACTCATATAACACCAACAAAATACTACTTACTTGAGCAGCGTAATAGCTAAACTCTAGTGCTTTATTGGCAAAACAAACAAAAAAATTTAAAAAAAAAATCCAAACCATAGCAAATGAATGATGACACATTTACATATATATTGTCAGTGTTAGGCAGTCAGGCATAACACACAAACAGTCTTTAACAAAAAATAAAAATAATACTTGCAACGAAAAAAACAAAAAAACAAAAATATTTGTTAGACAAAAAAACTTCAAAACCTATTGGAAAAAGTCTTAAGGTGAAAATGTTTTTATTGATCATAAGCCGCCTTTTTTCTATCTTTCATTTTTTTTTTATTATTTCATGTTCATGTTTCGATTTTTATTATAGTCTGCCTAGTTGTCCGTCCGTCCGTCCCTCTGTCCATCCATCCCTCTTTAAATTTTCTTTCTCTGGCTGCCGCTCATGAAAACGTATGAAAAAAAAAAAAGATTTGACAATTGTCAAAATTTATGGCTTTACAAGCATATGACAGTGATAATTGTATGGATTTTTTGTTAAGTTTTTCTTCACCTTTTTTTTTGAGCTGAGTGTTGTTGTTTTTTTATTATGGTCTAATGTATGTTTTTAACACTTCTTTTCTTTTACGATAAACATTTATAAGCAAAAAGGATGTCTGTGTATGTGTGTTTGTGTTTTCTTTGCGATTGGTTTTGAATTTCCAATTTTTGAATTTAAGATTTTCTTTATTTGGCGCAGAGGTGGTTCCAGAGCCATTAATCATTGAAAGTTTAATTTATGTTCACTTTTTTTCTTTCTAAATGATAATCCGCTTTATTTGATGGTTTTCTTTCACAACTAGTTGTGGTCAATTGTCTTGTGTTTCTGTTGTAATTAAGGGGACCACAGTAATAAAGTTTTTAGTTTTTAATCGGGAGAAATTAGAACTAAATAAGTATTTGCTGATATTTTATATTTTTTATAGAGAATTTACGATAAATTTTCGTTTTTAAGAAATTTTAGTTAAATTTTATTTTTTAAAGAAATTTTTATTAATTTTTTCTTTTTGGGAAAAATTTTTGTTGAATATTTTTTTTTATAGGAAATATTCGTCAAATTTCCTTTTTACAAGAAATTATTGTTGACTTTATTGAATTTTTTTTATAATTAATTTTTGTTGAATTTTTTATAAGAAAATATCCAGCAATTTTTTTAGGACATTTTTCATGAATTTCCTTTTGTAGGATAATTTCGTTAAATTTCCTTTTTATAGGAATTTTTTTCAACAATTTTTTTTTCGAATTTCCTTTTTTAAAAAAAAAAAAAAAATTAGTTTCTTTTTATTAGAAAATTGTTCTTGAAATTCCCTTTTTATAAGAAATTTTTATTGAATTTACTTTTTATATGAAATTTTCGTTGAATTTTTTGTGGAATTTCTTTCTTTATAGGAAATTTTTATTGAATTTTATTTTTTTTAAATTTTCGTTGAATTTCCTCTTTAAAGAGAAGTCTTGTCGAATTTCCATTCTGTAGGAAATTCCAATTGAATTTCTTTATTATAAAAAATTTTCGTTGAATTTCTTTTTTATAGCAAACTTTTGTTGTATTTCTTTTGTATAGGAGATTTTCATAAATTTTCTATTTTATATGGAATTTTAATTTCATTTTCTTTTTAAAGAAAATTTTAATTTCATTTTCTTTTTAAAGAAAATTTTTGGTGAATTTCCTTTCTGTAGGAAATTCTCGTTGAATTGTCGTTTTATAGAAAACATTCAAAGAATTTCCTTCTTTAGAAAATTTTCGTCTAATTTTGTTTTATGGAAATTTTCGTTGAATTTCTTTTTAAATTTTAATTTTCAATCCATTTTTAGTTTTATAGGAAAGTTTCGTTAAATTTCATTTTATAAAAAATTTTCGTTAAATTTCCTTTTTTTGGAATATTTTTGTTGGATTTTTTTATAAGAAATTTTCGTTGAATTTACCACTTTTAGGAAATTTTCGTTGTATCCCGTTTTAGAAGATTTTCATGTTTCCTTTTTATATAACTTTTTGAATTTACTTTTTATAGAAAATTTTTGTCAAATTTTCTTTTTATAGAAAATTTTCGTTGAATTTTCTTTTTATATGAAATTTCACTAGAATTTCTTTTTTGTAGTTTTTCCTTGAATTTAGTTTTTTATTAGGAGATTTTCGTCAAATTTTCTTTATATACGAATTTTTCTTTAAATTTCCTTTTTTCTTTTAAAGAAATTTTCATTGAATTTTCTTTTTTAGAAAAATGTTTATTGACATTTTTTTAAAGAAAAATTCTTAGAATTTACAATTTTAAGGAAGTTTTCGTTGAATTTTGTTCACTAGATATACAAAGATACAACTAGATTTCCATAATATGGGAGCCTCTTTAGTTCTTGTTAACTCAGTTGTGTTTGTAAGTAGCAGACGTTAGCTTTTAAAGGATAACATTCCTATTTATGTTTTATGTATAAAGTATAAAAAAACTCCTCCTTTAGACTATTTTAATAACAACAAATATTTTTCCAAAATTATAAAACAAATATAAAAAATTTAAGAAAATAAATTCTCATACCTTTCAAATAACCTAAATAATGTCTAATATGTTTTCCTTGTATGTATTTAAAAATAAAACTCAAAAATTATTTGGGAAAAACATACAAAATCGTTAAACAAAAATGTTAGCCCTTTAGCGCTAAAAAAAAAAAAAAACATGTGTGGATTCATGTTTAACCAAAATTCACTTCACAAGTCCACCATTAACTACTAAAAAGGTTAATTAAAACAAAACTTTTATAAATGTTTTTCTCGTTCGTTCATTCATTCGTTAGTTTGCTCGTAATGTCCAAAAGTAAAATTAAACACGAAAAAATCTAAAAACAGCCCCACCAGTACAAGATACAAGAGTGAACAATAAATTGTGCAACATTGTTGAAACAATTTAAATAACTTTTCTAAAATGGCCAAAAGCTTTTAAAGAAACATACACACATTGGGGAGAGTGAGAGAGATCCAAGTCAATCTATTGATTTTTGCTTAAAATAAAAAAATTCCCAAAAACAAAATGCAACTAATATACTTAAAGTGTGATTCCTTTTGGCATTGTTGTTTTTGTTGTTGCTTGGTTTTTAATACCACCAGCAAACTTCCTTTTTTGGATGTCCAACATCAAAATGTTGTTTGTTAGCTGGTTGATTGGTTGTTGGTTGTTTGGTTGGGTTTTCGTATGGGAAAATTATGCAAATTTTTTTCAAATAAAATAAAACTAAACTAAAACAATATATTTTGACAATAGTAACGCACATAGTGCAGATAATTAACACTAGACAACACTTAATACTGTTGTATATTATTATTTTTTTTTATATTTAAATAGCAACAATGCTGTTTAAATATAAAATAAAAAACCATCATATATAGGAAAACGCCCATTACTTGGCGAATCTATCCCATGGAATGTTGTTGTTTTGACGTTTTTGGTCACTTCACAAATTCATAATAAAAACTAACTAACTTGTAGATAGTCAGGATCAAAAGGGCTTGAAGATAAGCCAACATATTAGTTTTTATTACTAAAGAAAATTTATCGTACATCGTTTTGAAAATATAGCACTTTATAGCTCCCCAGACTACCTTACTTATATTGATCAAATAATTGTGGTCTTTAATATTTTAATGGCTTTTTCTTAGAAACTGCTTGTATTAAAAGAATAAAGAAAGAAGCATTTCATCTTTACCTGACTCTCGAAGTGTGCGAAACTTACATTCGTTAATTCACATGCGAAAGTCTTATTAGATTTATATAAAGATGTAGAGCCAGAATGAATGGTACTTCTTATGCAACGAAAATATTATTTGTATCTAGCAAAAAGTATCAACTTTGTTGTGATTTTTTACTTTCTCTGACCATTGAGTTTGAAGTTGAGGATTGTTTAAGATCTGGCATTATTTCCGTAAGTTTCGTTAATTTCTTTCTGGCCAATATTACCACCATTAAGTAATTAAAATCGTGTGGTCAATTTACTAGATGGATGACTAGTTCAATATTAGAAAAGATTGATGGCTTAGTTGCCTAACTCCGAAGAGCAAATACCATTAGGAATAGTCTTCGGATTTCGAACTTCGATCTTCTAAACTAATGATCGTATTGAATTGTGCTGATTAAAAAATCAGTATTTGTTTTTAAAAATGTTCGTACACGAGGTGTCCAATTTTGGGACCCGGTGGACCCGCCCATGGTAAATCTATAAAAATTAAATTCAAAACTTAAGCTTGCTTATACCTCTACTAACACTGTGTGAAATTTTGTGGAAATCGTGGCAGACATTCGGAAATTCTAGACTTTTTAGATTTCTATTTTATTTTTTAATTGGATACGATGATTATAACAGCGATTCAAAATGGGTTTCAGCAGATTAAATAATAATTTTAAGAACAAACATCATCTAATAAAGAGCTAAAATTTGAATTAATCATCCTTGTCATCTTTTGAAATTGATATCTGAAAGTAATTGTCAGTTGAAGAAACTAAGATTCAGAAATCTCTTTCAATGAAGGAATTCACATTAGGAGCCTTTCTAGATATTGAATTGAATATTCTGCTATTCAACGTAAACTCTCTAGGACTTGTATTGAAGAGGAAGTAATTGACTGGATTATGCCATTGCGAAAGCAGAGACTATAGATACATCTGAAGTGGGAGGATCTATTATACATGCCAACGCTACGAGGGGCATATGCTGATAACTAATACTATCAACGGGCAAATTTCTAGATACTGTATCTGATATTCTAAGTAATTCTTTACATATGCTTTCAATGTGTGCAAGAAGAAGTGATTTCAATGTAAAACATAAGAAAACTGAACTAATATTAATAAAGAAAAAAAAAAGGAAAATACCCAGCATTGACCTTCCTAAACTTAATGGAGTCAAACTTTCGTTATCCAACTCTGCGAAATTTCTGGGGATACATCTAGACAATAGATTAAACTGGAAACGTATGATGCACTGTATTCATGTCAGAAAGTTATTGGCACGAAGGGAGGGATTAAACCTAAATTATAGCATTGGTTGTATACAGCAATTGTAAGACCAGTTGCCAGTATATGCCTGTCAAGTCTAGTGGCCAATTATTACAAAGAAGGTACATGCTAACACTTCTAACAGACTCAATAGGATAGCATACTGAGTCTTACGATGAAGACCACGGCAGCTTCAATTTTGGAAATTATTTGGAATATTACGCCTTTGGATATTCACGACAAACAATGGCCAAAATCCTTAGTAGACTAAGGCGAACAAGTTCAATGGAAACTAGAATGATGCGTCACACAGAGTTAGTCAGAGATATAGAGGGTGACTGCAAAACGGATTACATCACTCCTTTTAATGTAATAGAAAGTGAATTTAATGTTACTTTCCCATCAATGGATGATTGGTTTGAGAGGAAAATAAAACCCTCAAAATGGAGTATCTGGTTCTGGTGTTTTTTGTAGCGAATTGAAAATGGAAACTTTCCATCTTTTAAGCTGAATTTTACGCGTTAGCTTTAGCTGCAAGATAATTATCAATGTTGCAAAGGACAAGGAATCATATTGAACCTATTTAGTATCTATGAGCAACGGCTACAACTAGTTGTTGTCATTCTTTAAATCGAAGACGGATAAAAAGATTTTCGTATAAATTATTTTAGATTTGCAAGTAATAGAAAACAAATATTTCAATTTAAAAATATTTTTAATTAATATTATTTATTTATATCTCAAAAAAATGCTCCCTAAAATATTTTATTAAACATTGGCTTTTACTGCCTTAAGTAACACCTTATTGCAACACACTTTTGTGGCCAAAATCGTTGTTGTTCTTCCTATGAACTGTGGTATATATAGAAAGAGAGACCCATGAAGTATACATGCCAATAATGTATTTAGACAATATTTGTTCCCTTAATGTCGCCGTTGCATGTACGAATAATAAGACATTGTCCATTTTAACTGTGTGTGACATGCTACAACACACTACACATAGATAGGCAGACAGAAGGACAGACAGACCAACACATACTCTCCATAATATACAACAGATATTGAAAGATAGATATACATGTGTAAAGCTTGTTGCAAGGAGTGTGTAAGAGTTTATTTACCAAAAGGTTTTTATGGATAAATGGAATGAAAGAAAAAAAAACAACTTTTAAGCTTCTACATTTAACCGCCACCTAATGTTAAACATGAAATTCGTGAATCGTCAATTTTTTGTGGTTGTTTTTTTTTTTGCTTAATATTTCTCAGAAACCTCAATGATGTTTGTCATGTTTGTTTGTTGTTTGTTTTTGGCCAAAACCCAAATGAGCCAAAAACCAAAAAACAACAACAGCAGTTAAACAGAAAAAAATTGTGCTTTAACCCACTATAAAGTTTGTTTGATTTTATACCTCTTGTAGTTTTGAATTTTCCACCAGTTTTTTTGTTGTTTTACTCTTCTAATATATTTGGCAAACATTTTGTGTTGTTTTTCCCGAAAAAAAACAACAACAACAAATAAAATCCTTCGTATGTTAAGAGGACAGAAAGTGAATATGAAAATCAAACAATATTTTGGTGAGTGTGTTTATGTTACTGTTTTAGTGTCTCAAATTGTTGTTAAAACCACAACAAAAACAACAATGTGGTGGCACCTAAAAGATGACATTAAAAATGAGCCTCTGAACAAAAACAAAACAACAAATAATAAGAGTGAAAGTTTTTCTTTTAAGGAAATTTTTTGATGCTGTGAAATAAATGAAACAAAAAGAAAATGTTGGTCAAATTTGGTCATAAAATAATGTGAGCAAATTTGTGTTTTTTTTGCTTTGTCAACACTTTTGTTTTTTGTTATATTTTTTTATCGAATGACCCATGTTGCCATAATAATTGTAGTGTCAGTGCAACAAATTGTTTATTTATGATTTTGATCGTTGATTTGATTGGTTTTTACATTGATATTTGGATTATTTACTCTAATGTTACATATGAAGAATATTTTATTTAAATTAAAGGTTATTACGAGAAAAGTACTGCAATAAACTGGTAAATAAAAAAATAAATTTTCAGTAATTTAGTGACCATTAAAAGACTATTCCCATTATTAGTTTACACAGCGCCCATTTGATGCTAAATTATGTTGTTAACTTTGGAAAATATACACAAAATTAAAAAAGTGGTCTATAATTTGATTTAATTCTCTGGTATTTAGATCGAATAGTTTAATGAAGCAAAATCGGGCCAGATGCAAATTTTGTTGGTAATAAAAGTGTATCTTCTAAACTATTATTAGGTTCGAATTGAAGTGAAGAGTTGTAGAGTAAGATCTAAGATATGACAATTTTTTATATTTCTGTAAATTGTTTAATAAGATTAATCACATAATTTTTCCCTTACAGTTACACGCTAAGTAAAAATATGGAGAATAGCGACCATTATCGGGTACAATCATATTATGGTTGGATTTTATTGTTGTCTGTAAATTATATTATAGTAAGATGTAGCAACATAATATGGTTGAATCACAATAAAAATAATGTTCATCTGCAACAATATGTTTGTTGTTCTTATTTAAACATAGTGCACTAAGAATTAAAATTGTTGAAAATGAAATATATTCAACAATAACGATGTTTGTGATAAAAATATATCTTTGGCATAAAAAAATATTATTTTAGAAAATTTTATAAAAATTGTTTCTAAGTAATTTTTACAAGAATAATATGTTAATATTTATTTTATTCATTACAAAAAGAAATAGTAGTAAAAATAATATTTTAAATTTCTTCGTTGTAAAAATTTGGAAAAATCTTATGAAAAATTTTCATAAAAACACACTATTTGCATTTGCATTTGCATTTGTGTTTTTTTTTTTTTTTTTTTTTTTTGCGCCGTACAGGACTTTATTTAGTCTTAAATTAATCTCAATATATTTCTGGGCTAAATATTACTAATAAATCAAAAAGTCACAATTTCCGACTAATACTAAATGTAGGGTGCAATAGTAGTAAATCAATGTAAAATTTCTTTATTAACCATTTTTGAAGCCTTATATTTTGAAACATTGGAAGAAAAAAAATTATAATTAAAAAACTTCTGAGAAAAAAATAAAGAAATTAATATTTTAATTTTGCATATCTTTCACAGCTATACGAATTGAGATAATATTTACAAATTTTATAAAGTTTTTTAAAAATAGTCCCTCATAGAACACAAAATGTATTCTCAAAAAAAAAAAAAAAATATATATCAATAAAATAAATATTTTAATGTCAGGTGTAAATATATTTGTATATCTAAGAGATATGTCAAGCGCTCTACAAGAATACAAAAATCTATGAAATCGGACTTGAGTTGTAAAAGTTAGGGTTACTTTAACATATTCGATGTAGTCAATTTGACACATTGCAGCTAATCTGGTGTTAATACAGAGTGAGTACAAGATTAGTTCTTTAAAAGAATAGATGATCCTCTACAACTATATATACATTTCAACTTCTTACCGACAAATAAAATGTTCGCCTTTAAGTATGCTGTCATATTTTCACATTAATGAAACTACATTGCAATCATAGTATAATTAGAAAGTATACTCGTAAGAACAGCAATATATATATATGTATATATATATATATATATATATATATATATATATATATATATATATATATATATAT
>MINK01173967.1:7319-31682 GCA_001735545.1 Phormia regina | reverse complement strand
ATAGTCTAGACTATAGACTATTTGATAGTCTAGACTATAGACTATTTGATAGTCTAGACTATAGACTATTTTATAGTCTAGACTATAGACTATTTTATAGTCTAGACTATAGACTATTTTATACTCTACACTATTCACTATTTTATAGTTTAAACCATAGACTATTTTGTAGTTTAGACTATAGGCAATTTTATAGTCTAGACTAAAGACTGCAGTTTGGCTGCTTGTAAGAAAATTGCCAAATTACAATTATTTTATTAACAGTAAATTTTTGCAATATATTGTTTATCCGCTAACGGATTTCGCTGTCTGCTCTGGCATCCTGATAAGTTTATTTGCATTTGTCCAGTTATTAAAGTTTTTAATAATATAAAAAATCGTAATAAAAAGCAGTTTTTTATTGTTTAAATGTAGCTTTCCATACACACATTTAATACCTGTTACAAAACCGGTTATTAGTATTTCAATGCATCAACATAGTGTTTTTTTTATTTTTTATTAGCAGCACTTAATGTTTCATTGCACAATACTATACGTCCATGTACCAAAAAATAAAAGCCCTCAAATATGACCCAGTTTTTATCGCAAGCAATTTCGTATAGAATTACTTAAAGAAACTTAAAAGTTATTTTCAAGTATTCATTTCAAATGTATGTAAAACTTAAAGAATAAGCAGTTTTTGACAAAGCCATTAGTACAAACTTTGACATTAAATGTTTTACCATAAATAAAGAGAATATTGTTTGATATTATGGGTATTTTTTATATGGGTTTTAAAGGGTATTTTTGAAAAGATTTTAAAGTTTATTGCTTAATAAAATAATGGTTAAATATTTGCACAATTTAAGAAATGTTGTTTTTTTTCAATAAAATTTAAAATGCATTTTTTAAAACATTTTTATTAATTTTTTTTTAAATAAATTAAATATCTTGCATGACTTAATATAGTTAAAACTATAAACCATTTAACCTAATTTTACCTTATATTTGAAATGCATTTATTAAAAAATATATTATATTAGTAAATACCCACAAAATTCACTTTTCAATTCTCAAATGACGTTTAATGACAAATACCAGTAATTTGCATACACTTTTGTTACAGAGAAACACAATTTTAATTCAAAAAAACATTTTTTTTTACATATTTCCACAACTGAGTGTTTATATGAATGCTTTCAATTACAATTTATACTTGAAAAAAAGTACAAAAAAAATACAAAAAAACAATTTAAATAATGTTTTTCATCAGCAACATTTTCACACGCGACATATGTTGTCAGGCAGGAGAAAATAAAAGGTTAAAGAACTTTATTTGGATTGTTTTTGTTTTAATGCCAACTACTTACTATATTTAGTTTTAATTAAAATTGTTTTATTTTATCCATTTTACTTTGGTTAACAGTGAAAGGAATATTTATATAGTTAGAGGATTATTCCTGTTTAAATTATTAACAATAAATAAGTTGAAATTGTTAAAATATTCGGATCAAACGCCCACATTGATTTGTGGATGTAAAACAAAAGTATTGTAAATAATGACAACATATTACTAAGTAATGATTGTGGAATAATAATAACAAATACTTTGTTAATAATTTTAAACTTTTTTCTAACCTATTGATCGGATATATGTCAAATGACGCAAAATTTCAAGGAATAATAGGCTCTGTTTTGAATTTTGAATTGTCCGAAATGGCGTAAAATCCCCAGTGAAAAATTGCAAAATTTTAACATTTATTAAAATTTGGTTTCAAATACATGCTGGTCCTTTCCTACAAGTGTTTTCAAATTTAATATTCCATACTTTTCTGCTACGCCCGTACCAAATTTCACGAAAATACAATAAGAAACTGCAGATTTTCTTCCTAAAATTTTCAAATCCGCCCCATTGTGCAATAATAGAACTTGTTAGTTACTTTTTATAGAGCAAGTGATCAATAAAAAATCTTCTTCTTGTTTACAATAAACTAGATTAAACTAATATAGATATAACTTTATACTTATATTATTTTTAATTAAATATAATGCTTAAGTTTAAAATAAAAACATGCTATATGAGTAGATTAAATACAAAATCCTCTTTATAATATTGAAATGCCATAATTAAAGCTACCATGAAAAAGCTTGTATTCTTAAATAAATCCTTAATAAACAAATGTGTCATATAATTTTGTGTTTCCTTTAAAAAACCAAAATCCTTTCAGTCTATCCTTATGTTACCAGAATTTACTTACTTCATATCCAAGTGTTTGGTTTTTAAAACATAAAATTGCATAATTTATCATACAAAACCTTTTAACCATCTTGATTTAATATATACAAAAAATTCCTTGAATATATTTACAAAATCCTCCGGCATCCTAATCAAATATTAAAAAATTTTGTTTTTGTTGAATTTGTAATTAATGCTTTTTTTTACCATATTTATTAAAATGCTAGAATTTATTTTGAAAATGTTTATTATTTTTAGTTTTCACTCAAAACAAAAAAATATTTTCACTGTCAGCATAAATACTGCCAGCAATATTTTAATGTGGTTCATGATGATGAAGATGTCGATGACGACAACAAACAAGGACAAGCATTGATGATGACACCTACGAAAATTGTTAGCATTAAAAAAACCCAACCCTTGAGCATGTTTACTTACACATCCTTTACAAAGTTTATGTTTTTGTGTGTTGTATACATATGTCAATATCAGGTCAGGTCGAATTAAAAACAAAACAAAAACAAAGTCAGCTGGAGTAGATTGAAAAAAGTAAATCTTTTATATAGAGGTTATAAATGAAGTTATGCAGGCGATTATAAAGAAACTTTAGTACAAAATTGTAGGTATTTTTAAAACGCGATTTGATTTGAAACAATGAATTAAAAGAAAATTCACCTAATATTTATGCATAAATTTTACAAAAAGTAATTTTACAAATGTAACGTAATGAATAATAACAGAAATTCAGCGACATGGGGTTTCTCAGTTAATTCCAATACATGATTTAATAAGCACTAAACCTCTAAATCACTTTCTTTGAATTGACTCTAGTTTCCGCAATAAACCGCGATTTGTAAAATAAAGGAAGTTGCATACACTAGATATTGAAGCATAACTCGAAAACGACTTATTTGATTTTTTCAAAAATATATAAAAAATAATAAAAATTATTTTTGCATTACTTTTTAACGCGATCATCAATTATGGAGATATAAAGTCCAATTTCAGAAAAAATTCTAAATGTATACGAAATTGCAAATAAAAAGATGTTTAAAAAAAATCATATAAATTCAATTGTTAATATTAAACTTTTTTTATTTCCAAATCATAGTAATAAATTTATTGCAAATAAAATAAGAAATATTTCATTAGAATCAAGGCATTAGTTTTAATGTTATTCACAAATTAGTGAAAATACAATTTTTAAAAATAAGGACATTAACTTGTGGCTTTTCATTTTTTTTTCTATATAATTTTTAAATTAATAATTTAAGAATAAAATCAATACTTATAAATATATGAAAATCTTATTAATTTATATATAAAGGATTAAACTAATAAAATGCAACAAATTCGGGAGGATATGTACCTTGATCGCTAAGGTTATTGGGATGGTTTTCTACTTAAAAGTTATCCCTATGAATATAATAAAGAAAGAACTAATCAAATCTGTCGAAATAACTGGGATATATATTTATGGTGAATTTAGACCAGGAACTAGCAAAATTTAGGTACTTAAATTTTAAAGCAAATAATTCAAAAACTATAAAAGATAAATAGCACATACACACATTTTATTGCAGACTTTATTAACAGTTACAAGAGCCCAAAAAATATTTGAAATCGTATAAGAAACAAAAATTTGGTAAACGAATAAAAATTTAACATTTGATAGGTAGCCTAATTTAAGTGCCCTAAGTTCCTCCTCTGCAATTTTTAAAATTATACAAAATTAAAAAAAAAAAAAAAATTTAAAGGCGTCCTTGATTTTAGCTTTCTTAAAGACTTGAAATAAATTTAATTATTTGTTGCTAATCTTAGTATTAAAGGGTACTTTTATTACCATCATGAGTCTATCTTTTTACCCTTCTGTACAATATTTCCAATGAAAATAAAAATAATAAAAACACATTTTAATATTCATGAAAGCACCAGCTTAAACACCAGACTAACTGACAAATAGAAGAATGAAAGACTCAGATACAGATACACTGAAAGACAAACAATCAACTGCACATATGGATAAACGAAAAAAAGTATGAATATTTATGGTTAAATAGACACATGAATGGGATTGAATGGAGAAACAACCATAAAAACGTTGAAAATGTTTAATAACCATGAGACAACAAAGACTCTTCTACTCTATAGCAAAAAAAACATAGACTTCTTTTTTTCTTTTAAGCAGAAACCTTGAAACATATTCTTTGTTTAGTTTAAGTTTTTAGTAATGTTTTTACTTTAAAATTTAAAACGTTATTTTCTTGTATTTGAAATTGTCATTCAAATTAATAGATTTTATGATTAATTACTCATGATAAGATCTTTTGTTATTTGATTAATATTTTAGTTGATTTAAAGTTAAATAAATTTTATTTTCTTTATATTTAAAAGTTGTTTTCTTTAAAATAAATTTGTTCAAATATTCAGTATAAACAAAAACAATCTATTTGCTAATTTACACAATTGAGAATCCACAGATCAGCCAAAATATTAATGGTTTTCCGTTGTTTTGAGTGTTAATGTTTATTTTTGTAGTATTTTATTGATGGGTTTGAGGCGTTGAAATGTTCCATAACAATTTCAATAAAATTTCTAATATTTAATCCCTCATACAATTTAAAAATATTATACAGATGTACAGTAAAAAAAAAACAACAACACATGATTAAATAAATTCTTAATATAGTACAAAAACATTTTTTGCGTATTTATTTGTTGTTAAAAAAAATTTTAGAAATATTTTTGAAAGTCTAATAGGAAATTGAAAGAAAATGGAAAACGTAAATAATTATTTTACTTTGAGGTTTTTAAGATATAATTCTGTTTTTTATTTGTCCATCACCACTTATATACATTCGATTAAGCCGAGTATAATTTGTTAATTAATAAGTATTCAATAAAAAAATATATTTCTTTTATATTTCAGAATAATATTGAAATTTTGGTACAATATACACATATAGGCCAAAGGGGTGAGTTTAAGAATCTTATTAAAGTAATAAAAATATCATTTCATTCACGAAGAGAAAAATAGCTTCTGTTGATCATAATTTAAGAGCAATATATTATTATTATTATTATTATTATTATTATTATTATTATTATTATTATTATTATTATTATTATTATTGTTATTAATATTTTATGATTACAGTCAAAAATTAGTATGTTTGCACATAATTATTATGTTTTCATTATTCAATGATTCGATATAATATTAGGAACATTTTTTTATAACATTGCACCGTTTATAATATGATATGATTAGAGTATAATAGCATCATATTATAATTCAATTGTAACATATTTTGATTCCATTTTGTCATATTTCGATTCCATGTAATCGCATTTTTCATATATAATTCCAGTTTATCATACACATAATCTCATTTGATCATATAAATAATCCAATTTTATCGTATATTAATTATAATTATCATTGTTTAATATAATAAATAAATAAATAAATAAAACAACAAATAAATATCAATGATAAGCTCAATGAAATAAATTATAATATGAATGTAGAAGAAAATATGATTAAATGTAAAAATTCAATATTTAAAATCAAACACAATTATTCTATATTTGCAGAAAACATAACAGTTTTGAAAAACTAACATTAATTGTTGAATGTACAAAACAAATGTTCGTTTTCGATATCGAAAAAACTTCGAAAAAATAATTTCTCGATAGTGAATGCAATATCAAGAAATTTTTTCTAAAATTATTGTTAAAAGTATCGCTTCGATATTGTTCTTTCTTTATTTTACATGGAAAAAATTAACTATCGAGAAATTTTCGAGAAAAGTTCGATGTTACGAACAATTATTCTTAAATTAATTTTCAAGAGCTTCTCTAACAATTTGTTTCGAGAATTGTTCGTTTTTTTGCGAACGTTTGCTAATAATGAAATTCAGATCAGGAGGGTTAATAATTTTAAAAACTTCTTAAAAAATTAATACACGCGATTAAGAATCCAGAAAATAACACCTGATTTCCTAGAGGTATCTTAAGTAAATTTTTACACAGACGTCAATTTTTTTTGTTTACTTTTTCAAAACTATTTTTAGCATAATATTTATGATTTATGTACGTACGTACATACATACATACATAATATGTATACATATTATGTATAAAGTCAACTTAGTCTATGAAGAAATTTATTCACTCAGGGAGTGGCGCTTAAGATATCACCAATATATTTAAAAAAATATTCATACATACACACATACATATTCAAAAATAAATCTGACATACATTTCAAAATTTTTACATTAAATCATCTTGATGTTATTTGAAGAAAAGTTTTTAACAAAAAAACTTAAATTTCAACAAGGGTGTAAATGACATGACAGGCAAAATTAAACAGTTAATAGTTGTTGTAATTTAATTTTTGATTTGTAAATAATATTTCTTCAAAATTCTACGATATTATTAACAAATGTTTCTTTAGTTATTTTTAATGTCATATTCGTTTGTTTAATTCTAAAAAAAGTTCCCATTGTAGTCTAATAGTAATGTGAATAATAATGAACGATAGTGTAAATTTATATAATATTTTTGCTGATAAATTTTACATAAAATTTCTATATTTAAATATTAACAAAAAAAATTATAGAAGGCTGGGCCGAACATACAATATCCTACAATATTTTGTATGTACTTAATTTTCAAGATTTTCGAAAAAGATCTTTTATAGGATTTGCGATAAATTGTGGGCAAATTATTTATAATTACAAACTATTTAAAATTAATTTTAATAATTATATTTGAACTGCAATTATTATTCATTACAAACTTTATTAATATAACTTTAAAGTTTTTATAAATAGATATTTCAAATATATTATCTACAATTGTGTAGGGTATTATAAATGTCACAAAAACATTATTATTACTTTATTTTGTTTTAACCACAAAAACCATTATGATATTTTTTTACAACTAATTACATAAAGGAATTTACACTCAGGCAATTCTTTAGGCTGAAGATTTATTCTGAAAGGAGTTTTAATCATATTTGAGTGTTTTTATACATTTTACTCTTTAATGTAACGTATATAATGTAATGTAGAGAAAAATGTAAAGAAAAATATTTATTGCAAACTTTTTATTAGCTATTTCCGGTGCGCCTCTGAAAAGTTTACTAATATTTACTAAAGGCTAACAGTAATACTATTCTAGATTATCTCACGAAGTTTAAAGGCTCCCACTATAACATTTCCTTAGATAGATTAGTTTCCTTTCTCTGTTCAACAAATAAAATATCATATTTGAGTTGAGGAAGACATAGGAAAATATGAAAATGTTAAGCAAATCTAGCCAAAGTAGTCGTGACTTACGATAAAATGCAAGATAAATGCGTAAGAGACATATTGAATTTAGTGTTGTTACGCTTTACAGCCCTAACTGTTGAAGGCTTTACTATTATGAATGGAAGTTGACAGCCCGAAGTCCTATTAATCATCTGACTTATTTACATACAATTTTATGGTCCTTCAAACCGGATGTCGGCTTACAGCACTACGTAAACACATGTTTAACAGCGTTTACGACATTAGGTCGCTTTACCGATCACTGGATGCCAGATATTGGATGGATGCATATCTTATATGAGTTTTAATTTAAAAGAAAAACAAGAGCGAGTTCTATATTTGGCCATAAGTTGTCCATATCATTCTACCCTTCACTAATTTACTGGTAATAAATTATTCTCCCTAAATTATGTTTTCATATATTCACATTTATACTGATCTAAACATTATTACATTGCTTAATACAAATGTTCTATTGTTTATAGACCGATTTGGTTAGATTAAAAATTGAAAAAAATATTTGGAACACATTTGTTCAAAAACAAATTTTGAAAATACGTTTATTTTTTGTAAAAAAATGTTGTCTCTAGCTTATACTGAGTAATCAAAAACCTGAAAAACAAATTTTATGTTGCCCATTGTTGTTGTTGTTGTTTTTCATTACCTATAAAAACAAGATGCGATTCAAAGAACTGAATACTAATGAATCGATTTTTTCATTCTGCAAAATAAAAAAAGAAATGAAAGAAACTTTTATTTTTGAAGGTATCTCAGGTTTTTTCGGGCAATATCTCGGTTATTTATGAACTGATTTTGCTTATTTTTATTAGGAACCCTCTAAAGAATATTACATATAATTGGCAACATATATATATCCGATAACTGAGACTTTATTAAAACTGATTTAAACTAACTGACGTACATTTTTATATCGAATATCAATAAGGATCCAGAATATATATACTTTTTATTGCTTTAGATTAATATTGTAGAAATTTAAAACGGAATGACAAACTTGTAAATACCCTTTACAGCTGTGGTGAAGGATATAATAAAAATTCTCTAAATAGAGTTACTGAAACTATTACATCTACATTAAATGTTAAAGTAAATCTAACATTTTGCTGCCACAGACAGCCAGTTATTATTGCCAAAAATCTACGTTGTTTTTTTTATTTTTGGGACACTTTCACACTTCTACTTCCCAATCTCAGATGTATGCTACCAATTTCCGTGTCGGAAATAAATGAATTTTTGAAATTCTACTTAACAAATTTCTCTCCGTGTATTAAAATTTCCTACAAACATCATTTATAACCATAAAACATGCATTCCACTAGTGAGTCAAACAAAAGCTCAAGTAAAATACTTATGGTTGATAAGAGGTTAGTTTCTTTTTACTACAATCGATCCAAGTTTTTACAGGCAATTTCAAAATAACAAATGTGTTTTTTCGCTCAATTCTTCCGTATATTTCCATTGTTATAGTAGAATAGAACAAGGCTGCTGAAAAAAAACTATATTTGGTTAAATAAATTTAATGCCCTACCTGTAAAAATTAAATTGAAAAGATGTTTTCAGATGTTGACGACGTTGATGATGATAATGATCGTGTCAACAAATATAAAAAGATTTCAATTGAAATGATTTTGTTGATAAAATGCGTTGAATAGAGAACTACGAATTTAAATTGCTTACTTACATAGAAAACGTAAGTTTTGAGTGACTGAATACGATTTCTGTCGTACGAAAACATACGTACATTGTGTTGTGGATAATAATTGGGGCGTAAAATAATAATAAAAAGAATATAGTGGTGAGGATGATGTTATCGATGTTGGAGGCATTCATCCACTAGTTGTACTACTGTTTTTTAATGTCGCATGTTGATTTGTATGAATGAATGGATTTGTTTTTGTGGTTACTTGCTGGGTTCCCGCTGTACATATACTAAACGAGAGAAGCATGAAAAGAATTTTTAAAATATTAGCTTTAGAATTATTATAGTAATATATGATATTTTGAAAATTTTGGAAATCATGGATGATTTTTATCATTTAAGTATTTGTAAATATTTAAACTCCTGTTTAAATTATTTTTTATAAAACTTAAATTTTCTCATAATTTCATGTAGAACTTTTGAAGACATCAAGCTTTAACATTATTAAAATCATTTTTAGTTTACCCTCGTTTATATTGTCTTCTTGTTTATTATAGTGTTCACAATTACAATGAAAAATTATGATAATTTTATAAAAAATCATATTAACACAAACAAAACTTAATAATAACTTCACTTGTAATATGTGTGTAATTGTCATTTGATCGAATTTAATTGAATTGAGTTCGACATTTTGAAAAACAACTTTTTTGCGGTTGTCTCAAGTCAAAAGTGTTTTGCAAATTTATACCATGTTAAACCATTATTATATGTATTTTTAATTTCAAAATGTGCATAAAAAATACTTTTTAATCTGTGTTATATTTTTTTTTAGTCACTAAATCAAGTTGGCTTTAGCATATTATTAGCGTTTTAAATTTGCTGCATATGTAGGACTTTGGTATTTTTATACGACCTACATCAACATTTGTTGTTCTCTCTTTAAACGAAAAAATGTACGTTTGAAAACTGTGGTGATTTGGATTTAGTATGTTGCACAAGGCATAAGAAAGTCAAAACTTTGGTGCTATTTACAATTTTTTTTAAACTAATTAAAATATTCAAATTCAAAAGTACCTTTTAGCTGCAAAAGATAACTTAGGTGAGTGTTAGCACAAGTATATTAAAATATGTGAAGTCGGACTTAATTTGTTGAAGTTTTTGAAACATACTCGGGATAGTCCACTTTTATACTCTTAAGCTTATTTCGTGTTGTAATAGGGTGACTGCAAGATAATTTTTCTGATGAATTGGCTCTTTCTCTATAACTCGAATAGAAGATACAGATTTATTGCAAGAAAAATATGTATTAGGCCTAACTGTGTAGCTTTCGTTTACTGGTGTACAGTTACTTGACGCTCCTCATTTATTACCAAAAGTAAGAGTGAAGACAAATATATGTGTATATACAAAAATGCGACAATTCATTGCCGTGAAAACAAATTTATGTGTCAAAAAGCATCACCTTATAGTTGTAGAAGATGCGATTAACATTTTACTGCCAATCATAGAAGTGAATATGTATGCAAAAATGTTCTACCACGTAGTCGTAGAATATAGTTCAAGTTCTCCTGAGATATACCCATGTAAAATGTCTTGTTACGTAGCTAACTACTTGGTAATGAGACGTCATTATTGATGTTCTTTTTATACCATCTATTAAAAATAGGGGGGGGGTGTATATGGATATTGCTGTTCTGTGTGTATCATATCGAAAAAAAAAATACTTAAAACCCTATAAGTATCCATTTATTCTATACTTTTCTGCTGATATATCTTAAACAAAAGCATATACGAAAAGAAAATTTTCTACAGATGGTTTGTAGGTCAATATAAACTTAGAATCGCTTGTTTATTTTGCTTTTATGGAATATGTGGATTTTATAAATCCATATTTAAGTACATAACAACAACAAACTTTACAGTTCAAGCATTCTATCACATCAGCTGTTGTTTGATCTTATTTGATCTTTCATTCTCTTTGTAATATTAACAAAAATTCTCCAAAGTATTTTATATCTCGTAGGAATATCTTAGTTTGACAAATATTTTCTTTTCCATAATTACTAACGAGATTGGGGTCTATTTTCGGCTATGCTGAGTCTTTTATATTTTCCTCAACATCTTACCGACAAATAAAATTTTCGCTTTAAAGTATGCTTTTATACCTTCACATTTATAAATTTAAATTACAATGCTCAATATACGAGTTTGTGTGTGTGTGTATTTATATTATATTCATAACTCCGTTGTTTATGAACGAATTAGATTGATTCAGAAAAAGAAATCTATATACAAATAAAAATTTTTAGGGCTTCAAGTAATCAAAAATGTATTTTGCCTGATATCTCCGATTTTTTTTAAATTTTCCTGAGAACCGATTTATTTAAATTTTTCCGAACATAAATTCAGGAAAAAACGAGAGAAGAAGGTATAGTCGGTCAAGACCGACCATATGATGCCCTACACCATTTGCCTATGTGTTACGCAATTTTCATGAAGGAGCCAATTATGGCACCTTATATATATTTGTATTTAAGTGGAAAATGAAAACCATAATATTGCAGAATTATTACGTCGATAATTAAGATTCATTATGTATTTACGCACTTTATTGGTGATTCCCGAAAATTGGGTCTTATATGGGGGCTAATGGCCCAATTATGGAACCGATCTTTAATGAATTTTTATGGGATTTAATGTACGTTAAAAGTCCATTTTTCGAAAGAGTTGTTTCATATGGGAGCTATGGATCTTGAGATGAACATATTTTACTGTATGTGGGCTAGGTGAAATATGGGCCGATCATGCACCATAAATAATAGGCTTTCGTCCTTGTGCCAAAAAAATCATATGTACCAAGTTTCATCAAATTATCTCTCTAAAATTGCGACCTTGTACTTTGGGCGCGCACAAAGCTTTACAAACATGGAACGGCCAGCCAGCCAGCCAACCCAGACGGACGGACAGACATCGTTAAATCGACTCAAAAAGTGATTCTGAGTCGAAACGGCTATACTTTAAGGTGGGTGTAGGAAAATTTTTTCTCTGCGTTACAATATTTGCACAAACACATAATAATACCCCAACCACCTTTGGTGGTGTAGGGTATAAATATAAACTTCTTTGCAATCAAGTACTTAGCATAAAACAAAGGCTTCTGAAACTCAAAAACCAGCATTTAAACTATTATATCTACTATTTAAAGAAATTTAGATTGAATGTGCACATCGTCAAGTTTGGACATTTCGTAAACCAATTAAATAACCAAAAAATCACATACATACCAAAGCTTGCGTGAGATCAAATCAAAATAAAGTTTTTTTTTTTTTCTAAATGATCTGTCTAATATTTAGCACAAACACAACCCATGCATTCATATAGTACGAACATTTCAAACCAAAAAAAAAAGTCCACAAATATTTAGATTTTCTTTTTAATATTGAAATGGGCGTTTGACAAAAACATAAAGTACTTGACGCAAGTGGAAATGTATGATCAGCAGCCAGCAGCACTAAATTGAAAAAGCTCTAGGTATTGTATATATAAAGATTCTAGTAGCTAATGTAGAAATTCTAAAATACCCACGTACTATTATGTGTTATATGCGTTATTCTACTTGTTTATGTATTTTTACGAAAAAAATAGATACATTTTTGCTATAGTTGTTTTTTGTATATATACTTTATTTAAATGTTTTGTATGCAAAACTACTTTCAACATTTTTTTTATAAAATAAATTACAAATTTACAAATCTATTGATTTTTATAGTAAGTGACGTTGTTTATCGTTAGTTTTTCTTGTTTATTTTCAATTTATTTAATTAAAAAAAAAATTATTACTTAATGGTTCAAGGTTTTCATTTGAAGTTCAATTGAAATTGATTTGCTTTTATTGATAGTTAGTGTTTAATGTAATATTTTGTGTACAAATATAAATAATGCATTTTAATTGTTAAAAAATATTTAGAAAATATTTATAATAAAAATATATAGGAAATGATATATACGATTAATATATAAATTTTGACAATAAAACAAATAAGTCAAAGTCATATCAGATGACAATGATAGTTTGGCTTTATCAAGAATTTTTCCAGATCTAAATTCTTATTATAAATATCCTGACTCTAATTAAAATTTTTTGATCAACTTGATTAGAAGTAACTGTATGGAGTTGAATTTTCTGCTTCTTAAGCTAAAATCACATTTGATAAACATTCGACGATTTATGAAAAAAATTAATTTACCTTTTGCAAAAATATTTTCTTTAAGTCAAAAATGTGGCAAATGTGAATACAAGGGGTAAAAATATTTGTCATTATTTACGGCGAATATTGATTTGTTCTTAAAAAAAAAGAAGTAATATTAAACAAAAGCTGATGTGTTGGACTTTTTGAGTGAAAAAGGTTATTGTTTTTATGTATATAAACTAATAATCTGCATCTAATCTGAACAGCTTTAAAATATATTTTCTGCTTCATGTATTTGACGATAGTTGACAGCTAAATATTTTGTGTCAAATATTCGTCTAGTGTGAAATAAGCTTTACATTTATAAAAATTACTTTCGCACAGTAACAGCTTTATACCGTAAAAAATTCAGTTTTAACGATTTTGTAAATTTTATATTCTGTTAGTAGACAAGATTGGCGCTCAAAACTTTCCCAATAACAATTTTATTTGACAAAAAATGGATTAGTTTAAGATAGGTGTGGCGCAGTGGTTGAATTTTTTTCAATAATTCTGTAACTTTTGAACAATTAGAGATATTTCATTAAAATTTCACATAGTCAGAGTAGAGGTTGATTCGATTTGATGTGTAGGAATACAGGTCCTTAGCGGGACAGAGATGTTGTGGTTGGCCTTCCACAATTGGGCATTATGGGTATACATATAATGTTTTCGAAAAATCGCCAAAAAAATTAATTTATGATTTGATAAAAAATTAATTTTATATAAGGATTTTTATATAATTTTTAGCCACTTTTTTAATAATCGTCAGATTCCCAAATTGCAAAGGTATGATTGACTTTAAATTATTTTAATTATATAGCTCTATATGTAAGGTACACACTTAAAAAGTATTTTCTAACGGACACCCCTTATAAAGACAGGGTGACCATTTCAATAATAGAAATATTTTTTAACATGTTTTATATAGATTGGAATTTTAGATATTTTCATGTAAAAATGTGGTTATTTTTTACTTCTTTGACTTTAGAACAATTTTATACATTTCTTATGAAATTTCAATAATACTTATATGATAAATAAATTAAAATTCATTTAAATTAAATGCATCTCTAGTTTAAACACGAAAATTACGCTAATTTAAATAAATTATTCTTTACTTTATCTTAACAAAAATCATTACAATAACCATTGTTTTTCCTGGCACGTTTTTCCATTGCTAAATCCATTTATATATTTGTCATACATATCTACTTATGAATCTATAAATCAACTATAAATATATACCCATTTAAATCCTAACTAATTAAAATGTAGTATTTTAACTGTTATATTCATTAAGTTTAGACGACTGTTTTTCATATTTTAAATTTTCTAATTTTTACAAATAACTTGTCTCAAAAAATTAAACACAAAAACCACAATAACGACCACCAAATACTACATGCGCCCGTCATATGGTTAGACAAAACGATAGACATACAGACAGACAGAGAGACACACAACAATAACAAAAAAAATAGTACTTCTACTATAATTGTCATTAGTAGAGAAATATGAGCTCATCATCATCGCCATTATAGTCATTATTATCTCTCTATCATGCATATTACAACGAGCATTTATGATTACAAAATGCAAAAAAAAAAATCGTATAAAAACTGAAACAAAACGGCGTAATTACGGTATCATTGGAAGTTGTTTGTGTTGTATTTTTTTTATATTAAAATAATATAATGAGGTACTCTTCTTTCCTTTTCGTTTTGTCTGTAACTCAACATGAAACGCAACACATTTTGAATAGGCAAGAGAGTTACAATATAAACTTCTTGGGTACCCCTTAAAGTAAAAATTGTTTTGCAATCATAATTTAAGAATATTTGTGTAACTGTAATTATTGCAAAGAAGTTGATTGGTTTTTGCGAAAAGTATAGACGTAACGAAACTACGACATCCTGGTTGCAGACAATTGTATAGCGGGAGATACAGTGGTACTGGAATTCTTTTTTATACTTTTCTCCTCACATGTTAAGTATATCATAGGTTTGTCATTCCGTTTTTATTTCGCAATTTTCGACGGATAGAAAAAAGTTTATATTAATCGGATCGGACTTGAAGCCCACCAATAACTGGACATATATTATATCCCAGAAAAAAACGGTTGAAGTTCTTCAAAAAGAGAACAGTTTTCACAACTTCAAAAGGTGGACAAAGTGCATATTTAAACGTTTTTGGAAGTTTTTAATAATTACTTCCAAAAAAAGTAAATAAATGAATTAGCGGAAAAATTTGTAATAAAAAATAAATTATAAATTTTAAATCCATTTTTATTTTTTTAATTAGGGCAAAGTAGAGTTTTTATTAAAAATTGTAATAAACATTGTTTTTTAGGGGAAGTAACTTCAAAGAAAAAAAGAAGTAATAAAGAATAACATCTTTACCAATGACCAAACATGAGTTAAAAAGAACTTCTGCAAGTTTCTTTTTTCACGCACTAAGTACTTCCTCCAATGACAACACAATGTTAAAATCATAGCTTTTTCAGTTCTTTTTTTGCTGGGATATGTATCAAAAGGTCGAAAATTTTGCTATTGAATATATGTCGAATATATGCTTAAAACTAGGTTTTTTAATCTGTTTTTCACTTCTATTTCTGAATTTTGTTAATCTTGTTTGTTAAGTTCTCAAATTCCAAAGTGGGAATCAGCATAAAGAAGACTTTTATATGTAAGTTAAACAGTTATCAAATAGAGTAAAGATTATCTTTGTTCATTTAAATTTTAAAATTTAAATATTAACATCCAAATCTTAATTTTCCGTTTTTCATCATTGTCTGGTAAAATTTGAGCATCTTTATTTTTATGATTCTACCATGTGAGATATTTCCAACGGTTCAAATGTTACGTTTTGTAGCTAATGTGCGGGGTAAATCTACAATATTTAAATAAAAATCTTTCGTTATGTTGCAGTAATTCTTAGCTATCATTTGATATACATAATGACAGCAATCGGATTTGACATCTCCGATTTCAATGAAATTCATTACAAGACATTACCATGAAATTTAGGACGGTTTATTTAGTTTAGAAGTTATGGACAAAAATAAAATCAAATTATTAATAATTATAGAAAAGCTATAGAAAATAAAATGTAAATTTTAATGTAGGTCATTACCTTAAAATTGATATATATTGAGTTTCATGTTGGACACTACATTACAAAGCTGGTTCAATTTTGTATTTAGTACAAAATGTAATATCCTTCTCTGAAACAAGATATTATCTACAATAAATTATAATGTACTCAAGTGGGCGGCATTTTTTCGTTACAAAATCATGTGTAGGAGGTTATTACTTATATATACGTTTTTCTTTCTTTTGTATTATTTAAATAAAAATATTCCTTTTAACCACTGTTCCACAGGAATAAGGCTAAATGACTAAAAAATCGTAACTGTATATTAAAGATGAATATAAATTAAATAATTGTTGCTTTCACAACGGAAGTCCGTACAGTAATAAACAAAAAATCATTTTCAACCTAAATATATATTTATTTAAATTAAATGAAATATTTTAATAATTTCCATTTTGTTTGCATTTCTTTACAGTTAATTTTATTACAAATTAAAATTGTTTAACCGAGTGGAACTTTGTTGGCATATGGACCTACAAGACTTGAATTAATAATAAATTGATTTAATCCAATTTAAACAAAAGACAACTTAAAAATAAGAAAAAACTATAAACTTTGTAGTAGCAGCAACAATAAAAAGAATATCAACATAGATACAAGTTGATAAATTCAATAATTATTTTGATAATGTGAATGAACTTTATATATGTATGCAATAAAACACTCTACATCACAACCAGCCAGCCAACCGACTGAACGACCAGCATCATCATCATCATCATAGTCCAAGCAGTATCGTCGGTCTATTGAGTCAATGATTATAAAAACTCATGCTATCTCTTCGCTAGAAAAAAAAAACAATCCCTTATAAATCAACAACATAAAAAAACTTTAAAAAAATATATTTCTACTCAGTTGTTGTTTCTATCTTTTAATTACTATTGTGGCACAATTTAAATTTTATTCATTCATTTCTGACAGTAAACTGAAGATACTGTATTGTGATTCTAAAGTAAAAAGAAATAGTTGCTCTTCGTATTAATTTGGAAATTGTTTATTTGATCATATAATACTAATACTATTACATGAATTTATTGCATATTGAGAATTAAACTAATAATTAAGAATTTACAACAACAACATTTGATAAGAACTTCTTTATTTAAAACTAAATACATGAAGTTGTTATTGTCTTAATTAAATCAACTTCATAACAATAGAGTTGTAAACTTCAATTTATTAACTGCTGCACTCACTGTTCTACACAGAGTGAGTAAGTTTGTGTGTGTAAGTGAGTGTGTAAGCAGCAGCATCGATATGCCATCTTTAAGACAAAAGGTCACCACCTATTTTCGTCAATTGAGTTTTATAGCAGAACCTCGTGATGGTCCCAAGAGTCCGCGCAAAACAGATGAAGATGGAAATTTTATAATCAAATATTTAGAGGGGTAAGTGTCAATTTATTATTACATTTTGTTAATTTTTTTCCTCTTCTTTATGACAATGTTTAAAAACAATGTACGTAGATGGTGTGTTAAGTTTGGAGTAGTATAATGAAGAGTTTTGTTGTATTAAATAAGTTTCGATTATAATAATCTTAAAAAATGTAATACCTTCTAAGTCATAAAAGAAGGTATTAAATGAATATTTAAAGTTTATTTGAATAGTTTCACTACTGAATCGTAATAACCAGGGAAACCACAAATATGCCAATGCATGTTTTTTTCTATCAGTTAAATGAAGCCAACGATAATGGCATATTATTGCATATTGTAGTTTTTAAAGCATATTTATATTTTGCTATTTTAGACTTTTCGAGCATATGTTGACATTTTGAAAATATTCTTTTATAACTTATTAAAGGTTTTTAAAATTTGACTTGAGATGTATGAAAGAATAAAAAATCTTTGCTTTAAGTCTAGAAATACTTTATAGAAATAAAATTTTGTATAAGTATTAATCTATGTGCCAAACTTTGTCAAGTTCGGTTCATAATTGAACATAGCTTCCATATAAATCCCTCTTCCGAAAATCACTTTAAAGTCCATAAATCCTATAACACAAATAAGTTTTATATACGTAGAAACAACATTGCCAAATTTTATGGGGTTCGGTCCATGATTTATAATAGTTTCCATATAAACCAACTTTGGGGAATCACCTTGAGAGCCGAAATTCATAAAGAAATAAGTTTTAATGTAATATTCTGTTTTTGTATATTTTATTTAATACTTGGCAAAAGTATCAATGCCATTGGTCTAATATAAGACCTCTTACCGAATTTTGATGCAAATGGTGTAGAGTTTGACCGATTATATCTTTCTATCTTGTTTTGTAATAATTTCTAATATAACAATTCTTTAATTCTCCTTTTAGCCGCATGGATCGTATATTCACCGCCGGCCCTGAAGTCTACAACGGTCAAAATCCTACCGATTTACCAGATTTTAAAATTGCCACCTATCCCACAGGACCGAATACTATAACGGCCGCTTGCACAGGACCCGATGATGGTTTGACCGGAATAAAAAGATCAAAATTACATTTAAGTGCTAGTTATGCCGATGATATAGATTTTATCGATACAATACAAGAATCTGATTGTTTTGAGGTGCGCAAAAGTATAAATCCCACCAACAATAGAAATCACAATAGATTTCAACGTTACGGTAGTGGTCGGCGACTAAGTAATGGAGCCAGTACCAGTACAAATGATCAGAATGCAAATAAAACAAATGGTAGTGGGGGTATGCGTTCGCGTAAAAACTCAAAGACCGGCATAGCAAATCTAACCAAAGAACCGTCCTTAGTGGGAGGTGCAGGTGTAAAGACTCAACAGAAAAATGAAGAAAATTTAAATAAATCCACCACTATAGTGGTGAGTATGGTGGCTACAAAAACCACTACAGCCAATGGAAGCACTGCCGCTGATATGAAAACAAATGCTGCCAATGATCAAAATAATAAAAATCTTTTAAATACAAAGACTGAAAGTAACACTACCAACGGTAAGGCTGACGTGGGAACAGTTAAGATTTTGGAGGGCACCACAGAACGTTTATTGCGCGAAGCTGTCTCCAATCAGTCTTCAGTAGTGGAAGTTGATGATTCTATAGCAGGCGTTAGTAACTGGAAAATGGAAAGTGATTCGGCCTATGGTATTTCAGTGTCTTTATATGAAAATAATATGTTAACCAAAGAACCCATGGGTAATCCTATAGCCGATTGCTATGGTATGGTGGTAAGAGGCAATGCTGCCGCAATGGCCTTAGCTGATGGTGTTAATTGGGGTGATGGTGCTCGTTTGGCGGCCCGATCAGCGGTGCATGGTTGTTTGGATTATTTAGATCGTGCCATATTTGGTTTGGCCCATGAATGTATGGCCACCTCTACACAGGAAGTATTTATAAGTCTTTTGCGTAGTCTCTGGGAGGGACATGGTTGTATATTGGAAGTTGGTGGTGCTCTTAGTACGTTAACAATAGCTGTAGTTTTACCTCTAGCCAAAGATAGTGGTGCCGAAGATGAAAATGATGGGGAGCAGGGAGAAGAGCAGTGTGAAAAATATGTTGTATGTGCCTGTAATGTTGGTGATTCTTTGGGTTATGTTTACTCCAAGAAGCATGGCGTAAGAGAGTTTACATTAGGTAAATATTAGCTCTTTAATACATTTATTAAAAAGGATTTCAAAAATTTTGCATTTTATATTCTAGCCTCACACGATATAACCTCCATGAGGGATATGCGTGATGCTTTAGGAGCATTGGGACCCGCAGATGGTAATAAGCCAGAACTGAGCAATCTTACATTATCCATGACAATTATAGATCGTGGTGATATAGTATTCTTAACTTCTGATGGTGTTAGTGATAATTTTGATCCGGTGGTGGGTAAATTTGCCGAAGCTTGGACTCCTGATGTCAAACTTATGCCAACAACTACCTCGCCACCTCAGCGTAGTGGTAGTGTTTTGGCTCCTAAGAGACAAAATAAAAGCGCCTCTGCTATATATGCTCGTCTACATGGTTCTTCAAATCCTACAAGTCCCGTAGCTCCTGTAAGACCACCAAGATCCAAGAAATCTTCTTCACCAGAAAGTGCACCAGCCCCTAGTCGCCCAAAATATATGAGATCCCACACAGTTATAGAACCACGTAGACTCTCTTCAGGTGCTACTAACGTGGGTCATACAACATATAATTACAAACCGAAAATACCAAAATCTCTAACAGGTTTACCTTTGGTTACTGGACCCCAAAGACATGCTCTTACCCTACATCGTTTGGAAGATCTCTTGAGCTATGGCATAAATGGCACCTTTTCACCCTGTTCTTCAGCCCGACGTCTTTGCCATTTACTTATTGATTTTGTGCGCATGATAACTTCGGCGAGACGTAAGACCTTAGAACAAAGAGAACTATTTTACAAATTATCTACAGGACCCGACGGTATTAAACGTGAAGTGGAATTGAACCGTATGCAACATAGAGCGGCACGTAAACGTGTTATAGATAGTGCTGCTTTTGCGGCTTTACCAGGCAAATTGGATCATGCTACAGTGGTGGCCTATACAGTGGGAAGTGGTGACAGTTCACGTTCTCGAAGTAACCAACATACACCTCAAATTTCCCTAACAACCGAAAGACAATTGTCAAGTGATGATGCCACTTTGCAATCAAAAGAATTTCAAGAAACAAATTTTTGAATTTAAACCTCTAACCCTCCAAAACGAAAAGACACAATATTAAACGACTGGATTTGAAATCTTATAACGAAGTTAAACAGAAAAAAAAAACTTATTCTCAACAAGTGAGAAAAATCCCTAATACTTTATATTAAATATTTTTTAAAAAGGTCTCTCCTACTCTCGTGGTTAAACTTATATTTAATGCTGAGATTTGTAAACAATATTTCAGAAATTTTTGTGCTTTATTAAAAAGTTTTCTTTTTTATTTTAGAAATAAGAAAAACGAGCTTTTTTAACTAACAACACATTTTTTTTTTTGTTCATTTTTTATTACATATAATATTGCAATTTATAAGAAATTAAAAAAGAAAAACTTACTTTAATTAAATATGCCTCAAATTTTATAAAAAAAAAAAAAAAAGAAAGTTAAGAACGAAAAGACAAGAAATCAACCTAAAAATATATACCAAATATTTTACAACAAAATATTTAATATTTAAAACAATATAAAATATATTTAATTACATATACATACGTAAAATTATTATAGATTGTATTACAAAATGTTTAGCATGCTAATGAAAAAATCTTATGGTCTGAAATCTGGAGCTGTAGAAAATCTATTAATGGATTATGTGCAAATGCAAATTTATTATTTTTTTTAAGCATATAAAACAAAATGAAAGAAGATTTATAAATTTAAGTAATAATAAAAATTCAAATACATATTTTAATAAATAAAAAAAGGAGTCATTTCATAAATGCTTTCAAAAGTTTACGATGTTTTATTAATTAATTGTGTTATTAAATGAAGGTATAGTTGATTTAAAAAAATAAAACAAAGCTCATATTAAAGTTTTAATCGTTTGCCAGAACTGTTTGTTTCACGTTCGATTTAAAATATTTTGTAGGCCTTGAAAGGACATTAAAATATATGCATGTGAGGGTTATTTATTATGTTATTTGCTTTTGAATTTTTAATATCTTTATTAAAGCAATAAAATATATATCGTCTAAGCAATAAAATTTATATTAAAAAATTTGAGTTTATACTTTTTCTTATTTATGAAATCAAAATTTTTTTTGAAATTTTAAAAAAATGTTTTGTTTGTAAAGATAACTCAATGAAACTTTCTGTGAATTGTGTAAAAAACAGATATTTGTAAAAAAGCAGAAAAAACCCATAAATGTTTATTTTCAACATCAACACTTTTCCGAAGTCTTGTAGATTTTTATTGAAAACTTTTAAGAAGTTTTCAAGAAGTTTCAACTGCATTCCGTTTGAAGATTCGAGCTTTGGGATTTTAGAAAAAAGTAGAAACTAATTTTGTAAATGATAAATATTTCGATTTTTTTGAGGCTGAATAAAATACAAAAATTATTAAAAGTCAAAACTTTCATATAAAATGGCTAAAATTCGAATTGTGTGTACTTTGACCGCTTGGGTTATTGGGTCGTTTTTTATTTCTATGTCATCTCTGTAAAAGTACCTTTCAAAAAAGTCTTTAAATAAAAATTTCATTTAGAGAGAAAATTTTGGCACTGGTACGATCTAAAAATCATAATTTTTAAAATTTTTACATTAAAAATCGTTTATTTATGAACTTTCAGCAAAAACTTTGGTTCCCAAGTAATGAGTTAAGAAGCTAATATAATGGCTTTACACTACTTACACATTAGCTGAATAACCCATTATTTAAACACGGTGATGACATTAGAGGCAACTACTTTCTACTTTTAAGTTAATTACTTTTAAGTTGTTCAGTAACTCATTGATTTTAAAATATTACAGAAGCTATTAGATAAAACAAAAGAAATTAGTTAGATTTTTTTTTAACTTTATTAAAAAGAAATCATACAATAAATAATGTTTGAAATAAATAAATACACGATTTATGCTTCAATTAAAATATATACATACCATAACCATCCAACAGTTATCTTCCGCATATTCTCATTCCATACCACAGGTGAAAATCCTGACGATAGTTTTACTCTGTTTCCCGAAACCGACTGCACCTCATGTAAACATTATGGTTCCACTCTTACTTGGAGTAGTTTTATCTCAGGATCTGCTCCTCGCAGAAGTCCCATGCTAAAAATATACAAAATTTTAATCTGGTTTTCGTGTTATCCGAATGTAATTAATGAAATTTTCTTACCTTTAAATAAAACAATTTTAGAAAATATGTAACTTTTGACTACTGAACTGTTCACCTCTTCACTATAAAAAGGACAATAGAAAGTTTACACTATTTTGCAATAATATTTTAACACTTACCATGATTTAAGAAGAATAAGCAACAAATAATTGAAAATTGTAATAATATTTTCATATTTAATTTGATTGCATATTTTTAAATGTCAAGTCATTTTATTTTGAATATTTTGTCAATTAATTTTTTATTATATATTTTTCTTTAACAAGAAACACTTTATCAAAGAAAATAATTTATTCAGTTTTTAAACCATGTCATTGAAAAGTAAGTACATCTGTAACTACATGCCATTACCAAGTTTTTGCTGGGTTGGTAAAGATAACGACTTCAAGTTGTCTTAATAGATAATTATATTCCTTAATTAGCTAAATTAAAACAAATAAATCGATCGGCTATACTGGTATGTATATGAAAAAATCTGGACCAAGAAAATGCAAAATTAAGGTACTTAAAATTTCAAAAGCAAATAACTCTAAAACATATGTGCCTCTCCCTTCCAAACTTAACACTCCTCTGCTGATTAGAAGTTACAGATCTCTTTTCTATTCTGCCTCACTGTGATGAACATTTTTACTTTTTTATTAAATGTTTTTTTAGTTATGTGCAGTGTTTCTAAAACCACTAAATATTTTTCCAGGCAGTAATATTTTTTTACAGTTTCTAGACCTTTTTTAATTGAAAATACCTATGGGTTTAAAAAAGAAAAATTAAAAAGCAAATTAAACAAAAACCCAAAAGTTGTAATAGGCTTTGAACACTTTTTAACAATTTTAAATAAACTCAACATTATTTTTCCATATAATAGCAACAAAATTGCTTAAATGAAAACACTAAAAAACTATAGTTGCAAAATCAAAATAAAGAAAATTTGCAGCACAAGAAGAAAAATTGTTCGTGTGCTACATGTGTCCGACAAAATTATGTGTGCGA
>MINK01173965.1:2557-16470 GCA_001735545.1 Phormia regina | reverse complement strand
TGGCTTCCAAACCACTTCAGCCTACGCCGCTGAAGTCCTACGCAATGACAGAGAACGTGCTCCACTGTCTCTAGCTCGTCTACATCATCGCACGACCTGCAAAAATCTGTCGTGCCAATATCGTATTTACTCATCATATTCCCTATTGAGAAGTGACCAGTAATAATTCCTACCATGATTCTTATATTACTACGAATCATACCCAGAATATATTTCGAAACGAAGGATTAAATACGATAACAAATAATCGTATTTAAAATAAAAAATAAATAAAAATAAAAAATAAATTCCTTAATATGAAATACTTCAGCTTTAGTTTTCCTAAAATATAATTTGTTAGTAATGACTTTAAAATTTGGAATATTGTCAATTCAATTTGATTCGAAGAGCATAGACATAATTTTATAATTTAATTCAAAGATAGTGTTCAATTGTATTGAAATAAATATAAATCAAAGGTTTTAAAAATATGGTTCTATCACTATAAGTTCGTTAGTCAATCGGTCGAGAATTGTGAAATATTCAAATGACTCGAGGGAGTACTTCGGTACTTTTTAATGAAAAATAGTATCAACTTTTCAATCCTGAGTAAAAGCTATAAGTTATTCGGCATAGCCAAATATAGACTATTTGTTTTTTTATTATTATTATTTTTTTTTTAATATAAAAAATTTATATTTGAAAAAAATCAGCCGGGTTAACAACTTTCCCTTGTTAATATGCTTTGTCTGAAGATTAAAGATAGAAAAATAAAAATAAAAAGTTTTTGGGCGCTTATAATTTTTATGAAAATTCTTATTACTTGATTAAATTGCGAAAAACAAAATTCTTAAAAAATAACTGAAAGGAACACTTTTTATTTTTCAAATTTATTTAGATATTATAGTAAACGTATTAAAGAGTGTACTTTAATAGCTTGCAAATTCTATAATCTCAACTTGAGATATTTCGTCAAAACTTTTGAATTGTTAACATTTTAATCTTATATTGTAATTTATAGCATTTTTGATAAGGGATTCTCTAAAGGTTACAAAGTTTAAAGATAGTCCAAGGTAGACAAACAATATTCTCTAGATACTTTGTATTAATACCACAGTTTCATTTTCTATAACACATATCAAAAAATATTATCATGTCATATTTTTTATTTGCCTTTCTAAAACACTTTAAAAAATTAAAAACGGAAAGTTAAACAAAATAATTCACGGTGAAAAGGAAAGGAAAAAAGGAAATTTCCCTACCCAAAATTAAAATTCTTAATGAAGAATGTGTACTAAATCACGAAATTTGAGGAAATAGTTGTTAAAATCATACTATTTTCCTTCCCCAAAAGCTTTAGCTTAGCGCCTGGTTCGGGGTTCACACACAGCAATTCTGTTTTCGTAGAATTTAGAATTCCCTTTTGAATGGGGACAAAAAAATTGCAAACGTACCCCTCTAAAATTAGTTATTGAAATGTTTAAATTCATTTTTAAAATATTTCGGTTCATTCAATGATTTACGTGAACTGTTTTTTTTTTTTTTTTTTTTTTTTTTTTGCAAAAAATATTTTGATTTTTTTTCTCAATTTCGCGAAATTTTCCATGATTTTATTTTAAAAATGTCATTGATATGCGCATTGATTTAAACCTTTAATTGCACAAATAATATTTTAGAATTTCCAGTCCTTCAATATTTGCCTAATTGATGTAAATTCTAAAAACGATAATTATACGATTATTGTTGCGGTTTTAAATGAACTTATTGTCTTTTTCACAAATTATTCAATATTTAAGTTTAATACGACTTATTTGCAAAAATAGATTAAAAAAATTGTTTAAAACAAATTTGTTAAAAACAATTAAAAAAATTGCGTAGTTTTCAAACAAATTTTATTTCTAAAAATTTTGTATAGTTTTGCTGAATCTTTTTCTTATAATTAAAAAATAAGGGGTATTAATATCTAAACCTACCAAAAATGATATTATTTATAACATAATTGCAAAATTTTAACTTTCTATAGTGATTGGAACAGTTTGATTTAATATATTTTAATAGACTATTTTTACACATAAAGTTGGGTTGTTGTATTTTCTGATTGGTATATAAATCATTATAATTGATGAGAAAAAGATTTAAGATTTGGTCTAGGAACATTGATATAAATGTCCGTACATCCTGTTGTTATAACCGTAAGTTAAAATTTGGACAAGTTGTAATAAATTCCGCTACGATTAAATCGAACTCGACGACTGCTCACACAAATAACTAGCAAATACATAGTTCTGATATTAAATTGATTATTTGAAATTAAGCCCCTTTTCATATATCAAGTGTTTGAAATAATAGCTTTCTCAACAAAAATATAAATTAATATTCAAATGGAGAAATGTTATTACCAAATCATTGTGAGATATTATTCTCAAACTTTTTTCAAATGTGGATTGTGACCACATGTAGAACATAGATACATTAATTTATTTGTATCTTTTACATTGGTGAAGTTTTCTTTTGTGTTAACCCGTAGTTTTGCTCTATCAATATATCCAATAATTTGACATTTTTTTATTTAATTTTTATAAACAATTTTATTTGCATATAATTTTTGAATTAATAAATTGAATAAATACCATTATTGCAATATTTTTTGATTTGCCTTTAGATTTATGAATGATTTGATAACATTTAATATAAAATTTAGAAAACCTAATTTTTGAAACAATTTCAAAGTAACAAAGTGATATTAAAATTGACACGAGCTTGAGAAACACATTTGGTATCAAATATTAAAGTCATCATATTTCAAACGTTTGACGAAGTGTAACTTTTATACGCACACAATCACTTTACTGGTTACAATGAGTCTGTTAGAAATTTCTGATTCTACTTTTCGCCTTCTGCCCGCTTACCATAAAATCAGTAGAGTGGCAAGTGTCCATACGTTCATTGGTAGACTATGGGGAGCGGCAGGTTGTTATACACCAATGAATCTTACTTTTTAAAAGCGAATTAATCGCCACGAATTGGTAAATACAATTCAAGTATTTGGATTTGACTTCAGTCATAGATTTAAAAAAATTAGGATCATTCTTAAAAATATATATATTATAATTAATATAATGCATGTAGAAAAGCTGACGTTGAATATACGTTGGTTGAATATTTTTGATTAAAATGTTACAAAGTTTACATTTTGGAAACAAATTGTGGGAAACTTTGCTACAGTTGTATCCATATATTTGTACAAAACAAGCTTTTCTTCTCTACAGCTCATAAAATCCAAATTTAGACCACATTTGGATGCGGAAAATTTATTACGTTATATATTTAATACGTTTTAATTGTTTATAAGCTTTCATATTATTATATTATAAGCTTAAAAATGTTTTAAACATAAAAATTTTAATATT
Source organism: Phormia regina (assembly GCA_001735545.1). Lineage (NCBI taxonomy): Eukaryota > Metazoa > Arthropoda > Insecta > Diptera > Calliphoridae > Phormia > Phormia regina. The sequence goes on along the minus strand of MINK01173965.1, from coordinate 13,081 downwards.
ATTCACTTAAAGAAATTCACACATACTACATGTTTTACTTCCATAAGTGTATATATGTACATACATATCCCTTAAATGCATGGCGTAACATTTACATATGGTAAATCTACATCATCAAACATTAGTGTTATAAAAAATAGGTTTAGCAAAATATAGAGTGGTTAAAATCATAGTGTAAAACCCCCTTTACTATAATTTTGTTTGTTATTTGTAACAAATTAATTATAATGTTTTAAGTTGTAATTTAAAAAAAAAAATAGTTAAACTAAAAACCCAAATAATTGTACACCCTTTTATGATGAATGCAAAGTTAGTACGTATGTATGTAAATATTTATAGTTAGAAAAATTTAGAAAAAATCGTTTTTAATTACTTTTATATTATAGAAATAGTAATAAGATCCCAAGCCAGTGACAAGTGCTCCAATTATAAAGTGCAATAATGTTTTAGTGGTCATTTTCCAAAAAAGAAATTGGACTGTCCTTTGATTTAAATTTAATCAGTGTCTAAAAATTATCAAGAAAAATATTTTTAATAATTTGTTAGATAAATTTATGTACAAACATATGTATGTTTGTATGTAGTATATGTATGTAGATACATTCATACATAGTACACACATTCTATATATGTATGTACATACATACATACATACATATGTACATACATATTTGCAATATGTACACACAATATAACCATAAAAAATTGCCAATCATTGTAGACAAATGTATTTCACAATGAAGAAATTATCTATGAATTTATTACTAACTAATATGAAAATTGAACGAGTGCAAAGTTCAAACAGTATATAGTTTTGGATACTGAAATCTTTTAATCATTACGGATGAGCTCTCGAAAACGTAATAATTAAATAAATTATTTATATAGTATAATTAAATATGTTGATACAACGATAATTTTATTTAATACTCACCTTAAAAATCCTTATAAATTGCGAAAATATATGCTTTTACTTAGTTTCTTGAATAAACTTCTGGCCGGTAACTACACTCGAAAACAATGATTGTTTTGTATTTATATAAATACAACACATAGATACAAAAATGTCATCAGATGTTTCAAGGTTGCTTATTTGGTATTAAAATTGTACAGATAGAAAAATTATAGCAAGTTACACACGAACAGAACTAAAAATATAATAAAAATTAATAATAAAAATAATAATGAACCTACCTGTAATGAATAAAACTGAAACAATAATATTTCCGTACAACAGGTCACCCAAAAGTATTAATAATCAATCAATATTTTTTGAAAATACTTGTATAAATATAATTGGACAAAAATCTTATCTTAAAAAACATATTGACGAAACCCGTATGAAAGCATCAAAATCACTAAAGGCTCTTTGGCCTGTTATAAATGAACGTTCTTTATTAAATATTATAAATAAACAACTGATCTTTAATAAAAATGTAATCAGACCAATTATAAGTTATGGTTGTCCTATTTGGTATACTACTTCGAACCGCCATCTGAAAAGGTTACAAAGTCCTTTAGGTTTTTTAAAAGTCCTTTATTTACACAAGATCACAATATAATGTAAAATTGTTATAATCCAAGTTGTAAAAACAATAACCAAAAAACATAAGAAAATGAATATTGTTTTAGGAAATGGAAAAAAATTTTTTTTTGCGTTTGAATTTATATACTGTTGAAAAATAGTAGCTCTCATTTAAGTTCTTTGCATTTTAAAGACAATATTATTATAAATAAAAGGAAATACATATTTCGAATAAATATTTGTCATTGTATTTTAAAAAATTCAATAAGTATATAAATCATGAGAAATTAAAAATTATGTCGAATACTTATTTTGGCCACTGTACACACATATGTATCTCGTGAAACTGTCAAATTGTTTTTGACGAACCTTTTGTATCTCAAAATTTATTGATAGTAGCAAAATAAATTTTTATCGACAACTTGGACAATGCCCATAATTCGATAACATTCGTAATAACGGTGATCATATTTAATACCGCAAAGTTTGTTCTTAACTTTGGAAAATTTTATCACATAAAATAAAACTACATACACATATTTAAAAATTTTCTTCATAAATATTATGAATGTAACATGACTTTTTTCCCAAAAATTTTTCATAATAAATAAAATTTGGTTCAAAGATATTACTAAATTGTTTTTTATGAAAATTTTATGAATTTTGCAAAATTTTTGTTTAATTTTTTATTTATTTTAATAAGATTCTAACGCAAAAGCTAAATAAAAATAGTTAAAATGGAAAAAAATTAGCAAGATATTACCATTTTCGAAGAAAAATTTGTCATGAAATAATAGTTATTAATTTTGCACAAATTTGGTACCATTCTACAGCACATACTATGTACATATAATTTTTTAAACAGATCTTCTTCGGTTAAATAGTCCAAATATGCAGCTAAAGATAGTAAAGAACTAAAAATTTTCGAAAAGAAAATTTCATACATTTCTTTACATATGAAAATAATGAGTCTTATTGACTTTTCATTCATATAGAAAATAATTTTAATAATTAAGAAATTATTCTTAAATATTAGGAATTAAAATCCCTGAAACAAAATTTTTATATTTATGTACAAACTTTTTTCTGTGATTATTGTACAAGAATATAAAATTTGTTTTAGTTTTTTTAAGAAATACTTTTATTTTTGTTTCAAACAAACTTATACGTAAGGGGACATGGACCCACATTTGGGACAAGAAAATACAAGATATTATATGTTTGTTAAACAATTACTCGCCGGCGACATTTTTTTTGCAAAAGACGCCGCCGTTTAAATTGTTCGACGCAGGCCTCTGAAGGAGTGTCATAAAAATGACATATTTTTACGTGAATACAAAATTTTCTTTTGTGAAACTTTATTGAGCGGTGGAAAATCGAAGTTGAAAGAAATAGTTATTTAAAAGATAAATAAATATTTATGTAAATAATAAATTCATATAATGTACTGTTGGATACACATATAAAATACAAAAATGTTTCTGTGGTTCCACCAGGAATTCATTGTGATGGCCACATAAAAGTGGATGCATGAAAAAAAAGAATATAGAACAGAATATAAACGATTGACACACATAAAAAGTCTACGCAGACATTTATATTTTTATAAGAAAAGGAAAAATTAACATTTTATTTTATAACACCTGAAAACGTAACAATATGATGCTTTCATCTATAAACAATTCCTTTGAGCAGGACACCCATGACACGGATGCAAATTGTGATGGACCAGATTTGGATTTTGTGTATGCAGACGTTGATACGTATCAAAATGAAATAGCCGAATTATACAGCTATACCGAATTTAGCGAGTTCCAACAGAATGTGAAGGCATTTGAAGACCAAATGGAAATGTACGATTTGCCGCCCAACTGGCAGAAATTGGACTCAAAAGCTCAAAGGGGAATAGTAATGAAGTTGATGGACCAATTGGAAGTTTCGAATCGATCATTTCGTATGCAAGCAGCAAGATGTATCTTATATTTGGCTCAAGGATGTTGGGCTGAAGTTCAGTCGGACGAAGAACAACATCAAAATACAAGAGACAATGTCATTGTGCTCTACGAATTGGGTGTTTTTTCATCATTTATTGATTTACTGAATATGGAAATAGAAAGTGCATGTTCGCCCGATATAGTGGCTGTTAAAATCACAAATGTCACTCTGGCAGATTCGGCTGATTTGCGAGTGATTTTGTCAGTCTTGTACACAATTACTGAGACCATTCGCAATGAGAAGGAGAAAGATAGTGAAGATTATCGAAAGATAGCCGAATCATTTGTTCAAGATATAAACAGTTCACTGCCGGATGGAGAACTGCTATCGGTAAAGCTGCTTGGAATGATTACTCGTTTTTGCAGTGGAGCGGCACCACACTTCCCAATGAAAAAGGTAGTATTGCTGCTTTGGAAAATATCGCTAATGGGTCTGGGTGGCATGGAAGTTCTTAAGAATCTCAAAAACGAATATCGGATCAAAGCTGGCTTAGAACCGATATCAGAAGACACGCTTGAAGTGACAAAATGTATGCGGGCCAGTTCTCCACCAGCTACAGCAGCTGACTATTTGGACAATCAAAACTTGAAGCGCAATGCTTTCAGACGATCTCTTATGAAACAAAGGTTTCTAGATGAACAAGAACAGATGGATATGGAATTGACACCGGGCAATGAAAGTGCACCAAATGGTGGAAATAACGGATCTGGAAATGGAGGTGGTAATGGAGGCAATCAAAATGGTGAAGATGACTATTATAGACCATTTGATGACCCCTCATCGACTACATCGGGTTCATCGGGTATTTCAACTGCAAATCCTAACAATTTGCCTAGTTATAGTGCCCAACCTTCAGTACAGGCACCACAGATTACCACTTGTTTGCCCTGGACCCCTAAAGTACGTCAGAAGGATATTGATCAGTTCTTAGATATATCGCGCAACAAGTTTATTGGTTACTCCTTAATCGACGACCACGAGAGTTTAGCAGGCCTACCACAACCCATTCATGAAGGTGTGGAAACATTAAGACGCCATATGTACGTTAGTCTTGCTGATATTCAAATAAAAAAGGAAGAGGAAATTGCTCGTAATCCTATTTCAACACAAGAAGATGAAATTCAAATGACTCCAGCTGAGATTCTTTATCAGGCCATATTACCAAATCTGCCCCAGTATATGATTGCTCTGTTAAAAGTTTTACTTGCTGCTTCGCCAACTTCAAAGTCAAAAACCGAAAGTATCAATATTATGGCAGATGTGTTACCCAAAAAAATGCCACTAACGGCTACGCAGTCCACAAAACTGACTGTAGATATGGGTCGCCACAAAGAGATTATTGTCAAAGCTGTCTCGGCTATTATTCTTTTGTACTTGAAGCACTTTAAATTGAATCATATCTACCAGTTCGAATTCATGTCTCAACATTTAGTTTTCGCCAACTGTATTCCGTTGGTACTAAAATTCTTCAACCAAAATATCACCGAATTCGTTAGCATGAAGAACACCATTCCATTGTTGGATTTTCCATCGTGTGTAATCGGGGAACAGCCTGACTTGTCAGGTGAGAGTTTTGTTTATAGCGGTGATGTCACAGACAAACCATATTCGTGGCGAAATGTATTTTCCTGCATCAATCTGCTGCGCATTCTAAATAAACTTATCAAGTGGAAGCATTCGCGTGTCATGATGTTGGTCGTATTTAAGTCGGCTCCCATTCTTAAAAAGACACTCAAAGTTCGTCACGCCATGATGCAGCTGTACGTTTTAAAACTGCTAAAAATGCAAACAAAATACTTGGGACGTCAGTGGCGCAAATCGAACATGAAGACAATGAGTGCTATTTATTCAAAAGTACGTCATCGGCTCAATGATGACTGGGCTTTTGGCAATGATTTGGAATCACGTCCTTGGGACTTTCAAGCTGAAGAATGTACTTTGCGTGCATGTGTGGATCGATTTAATTTAAGAAGGTATCCCGAAGCCACTCAAAAGTGTGGAGCAGGTGGTAATAATGGAAATTCTGCTAATAATTCGGATAATTCTTCATCTGGCAACGTTGCTGGTGGAAATGTCGATGGTAATGGTGGTAGTGGCGGTGGCGTCGGTTTTACATCGGGAGCAGCAGGCAATGGCATAGCTTCAGGTGTTGGTGGACAATTGCAAGATTATGGCATTGAAGGTGGCTTTCCAAGTGATGAGATACTGACACATTCAGACTTTGCATTCTTCGGCCATTCAGGCTGGTGGGATCGAAAAGTTGAGTTGACCGATTACTTTAAAGCTAATTATTCGCTTTGGTTGGAAGAAGAAGTCTACAACAATCAAACTGATTGGGATGCTCTCTAAAATAAACATACATTAATGTGAGTATTTCAAATGATTTAGGTGTTTTAAAATATAAATGCTATTATATACAAAATTCATGTAGATTCTATTAATAATTTTTATCCTGTCTATGTGCCTCATTTTTTAAAATGAAACGATAAACGTTTCAACATATTTGTATGGAAAGAATTTAAATTTCTCACTATTCTTCATACAAAATTTTAACTTTTGAAAACGTTTCGTTTTAGAAAATTAAGTTTTATTCAGATTTAACTAACTAAAAAGAACTCAAATCTTTAAAATTGCATATCTAAGAACTTTATGTCATCTTTTGCGTACTCTTTTGTATTTTTGAAAAGTATTATTAGTCGTGGATTTTGTGCAAACAAAAAAAAAAAAAAAAAAAAAAAAACAAAAAAAAAAAAAAAAAAAAAAAAAAAAAAGTGACACTATTCTTTTTTTTTTTAGTTTAACTTCCAATTTATTTATTTTTTTTTTTCTTTATAAAGCGAAAGGAGAATGGTTTAGAAATGCTTAATTTTAATATGCTACTCATTTAATTGCATTTAAATTGTTATTATTTTCGATAATTAATTGAAATATATACAGTTGTCTTTACAAAAATAAAAACAGAATATAGGGCTTTGAAATAACAATTTATGTTGAAAATTAGATGATATTGAGAGGTAGATGCACTAAGAGTATGAAATAAAATCTTAACGATATCGCAATTCTCGCTAAAAGTATGTATTTATAATTATTTTCTCTCTTACTGAGAGAAAATTTAAACTTATGTGTTTTAAATGAATCTATGCTTAGTAAAAGTCACAACTACATGATGTTTGTGACATGTAATGGAAAAATAATCATTAAAGTACAAGAAACAGTTTAAAACATGATTTTTTTCATTGAATGATTAAATGTAAAACCCGAAAATAATTTGAAAAGAGTCGCGGAGAAGTTTTAAATTTTTAATTTTTATAACAGCAGCTCGTATAAGTACATCAAATTTATTTGAATAAAAATATTTTTTTTTTACTTCATAGTCTTAGGGTTACTGCCGTCGCAATTTCCTCTAAGGTCCAACTTAAATTGTTTTTTTTTTTTTGTAATAACCAAAAGGTTTTTAGTCCCATATTCTAAATCTTTGTATATTAAGCACATTACTCATTTTACCAATTTAGAATCGAAAAATATCTTTGTATGTTGTGGTCGAAATCTTCATAATAATCTGACCAGATAAATCCTTATTTTTGAAAACTAATAACAATTTTAATATAATTAAACTAATCATTTTTTAGCCATTGGAAGATAAACTTAAAAAATGAGGAAAGTGACGCTTTACTCACTCGCACAAAATCCACGAATAACTTTACACCTATTTTAGTGTGCATAGGTATTTAATTCTACAGATATAAATTATATGAAGTTTTTACTTTATATTTAGCTTAAGAAATAATTTTTGTATGGAATGAACAGATAAATTAATTTAAGTGCAGAAAAGATCTTTCTATACATACTTGATCAGCGGGAAGACGTTTATATTTATATAAGTTGGGATGCATGAACTTTCTCTCTTCCCAATACTTCATTATATCTATATTAATATCGATCGACTTTGGATTAAAATCCATTATTTCGTTTATAGCTTTCTCATTCGAAACCATTTCAATTTGATCCAAGTGAGAAGTAGCATTGTCAATTATTCGAGTTTGAAGTTGATTTATTTTTTGTGCAATCGAATAAGATTAAAATTTCAGACAAATTGTATAATTAAATTAATTTTTTTAAATAATCGTTTATAAAGCAAATAATTAAGGTTGTTGACTTTAAAACGGTTATTATTATTTCTTTACAGATGTGGAAAAAATCTTCCACTTTTAGTTTTTCATAAATAAAGTTAATTATGATCTAATATTTTTTTAATTCTATTCAGTTTCGAGTTCATTAATGTATTAATATTTGTAGAATACATACATTCTAAATTCTTAGGTATTAAGTGAAGCTTTTTCTTATATTTAGTGTAATCTAATTAAAAAGAATTTAGATTATGTTAAGTGATGAAGTTCTTCAGAAGTGTGAGTTAAAAGAAAGATCTTTACTACTAGTACAAAAAGGTTCATGGATGTTGCTGAAGGTCATAGCGGATCAGAAAATGTATTCCATCATACTAGTTTCTAATAAATATACCTCTGTATTCTATAAAAATAATTATATTAATGAATTTGAGCCTAAATAAAATTTAAAAACTATTAGTTCTTACCCAGGAAAAATTTTAGAACATTTTCTAAAATTATTAGTTCTAGAATTAGTGTAACTAGTGGTATCACAAACAATACTGACACTAATGGAGTAGAACCTTATTGTGTTTCTAAATTCGTTTTAAGGAAAATTTTTAAGAACTAGTGCTTAAGAATTAATTCTGTATGATTTCTACATCACTTCTAAGAACAAATTACCGGTTTCGAATAACTTCCTAGAACTGTTTAAAAAACTTGTTTAAAAAATTCCAAAAATTAAGAAAGAGTATTTACAGAAAGAGGTCTTTAGAAAATAGCCCATTAGAATAAAAGATAAAAAACTTGTTCAATGATATAGAAGCGTTCATGATATAACGCTTCTATATCATTGATGAAAGAACTAGTTCTAGAACATTTCCACAGAATGGGTACTATCTAGGTAACACTTCCAAAGAACTAGTTCTGGTGGTGACAATTTCAAGCAAAAATCATTGGTCATAACGCCAAAGTAGAACAAGTACAGGCTGTTTTCATGGGTTCTGGAACTAGTTGTAGAACTAATACTAATAATAATTCCTGGATAATAATTATTATGAAAAATCCTATCTTTTTTATAAAAAACATGTTATTGTTGTGTATTAAAATAAAACAAATTAATTATTTTTGACCAATTTTAGTAAAATTTGGCACTATAATTTATATTTTTATAAAATTTATTTTTGTCAAATATCAAATTGATGCTAAAATTTTAATGGGATTTACGCTTGTTAAAGTAATTTATTTAAGAGTTTATATAGGTTAATTATGGACTGACTTTCATGAGATTCGGAACATTTACATGGAACTAATATGTGCCAAATTTCATAAAAAAATATGATATGAAAAATGACAAAACGACATGATAAGACACATTGTAAATCCTCCAAATATCTATATATTTTGTATATTTTGTACATTCATAATTATTTTATTTTCGTTACAGGTTATATACAGTGTTTACATGGCCCACTATGCAGTTAAAATATTTAAAATAGAGCAACTGTAACCACTTTATAAGCAATTTTTTATTAAACAAAACTATAGCTACCAACACCAATTATTTTAACTTATATTGAATATAATGTCAACAGTCAACTCATTTACTCAATAGTATACAAATTTACATTAATTAAAATTTAATGTTGGCTATTAAAAACTACATACATACATACATGAAGTTGACATATTCAATTAAAAAATTAACAATAGAAATTTGCAAATATATTTAAATAGGAATGGAACCGAGGATATTTATTTGATGTCGTTGTTTGCGAAACATTTTATAGAGTGATCATTTGAAGGATAAACATCAAATGTTTAAAAATATGTTATTAGTTCCAATGATTTTAACTCATATGCATACATACATAGGTACTCTCTATGAACTTTTGTTTGGCTAAACTTTCATTTCAGTGTTAACAATTTCTTTGCCTTTTATTAATTGTATTAACTAATAATATATAATTTTTATTTTGATATTTATTTAAATTGTGTAAACAAAATGCAATACATATTAGGGGTTTTCATAAAAACGCATAAATGTAGCATAAAGCTGATATATTATATAAATTTATAAGCTTTATTCAAAAGAAAACAAATAAAAAATACTTGTTTTAAATGTTTTAAAACTGATCAATTGGTAAAATTATTGAAGCAGATAAAGATATATAACATGGGGAATTCATCTAACACGTAAGTAAATCATATAAATTTACGAATTGCGCAAATTTATACGTTTATATGAAAACCCTTATTATAAACTAAAAATTATGAGAGTTTAAGTTAATATTCATGTAAATTTATTTAACAATTTTTATATATTTTAGAACTCATCTATACATTTAATCTATTTTAACTTTTCATAGCTCTCAGCAAAAAAAAAAAATATATATATAATAATAAATGAGTAACAACTATAGTAATACAAGATCCACATTAAAAAGTCTGTTTTAATGCAATATTCTTGAAACAGTAATTTCCTTACTTTCGGCCAATTATCTTCAACTCTGATGAAAATCCATTTCGACGCAAAAATTCGTTGTTGTTCACATTACATATAAAAATATTTAACTAATTATAACTTGTATTTAAATTTTACTTCAATCAATTCTCAAAAGTATATTCGATTTATATCCAGTACCTATAATCTAAACATGTAGAAATTTAAGTTGTTTAAGACTTTTTGATGTGAGATCTTTAATATTTACAATAAAAGTTCAACCACATACATAAATGTAATAACTAAAAATGCATTAAATACATACATACATTTACTACATATACATAGAAAATAAATTAAAATAAAAATACCTTATATTTATTTTACCTTTACTGAAGTATTATTTCATTGATTTGCATATAAAAAGGATCAGTGCAAAATATCATATTAAAAAAAAA
>MINK01173964.1:1211-13217 GCA_001735545.1 Phormia regina | reverse complement strand
GCTTTTTATTTCCCATATTTCAGTACTAATTTGTAACCGATAATGTAACTAGTTACTATTCATTTTAGTAATGACTTCTGTAATAGCTACAAAGTAATTGATTGAATAGCTACAAAGTAATTAGTTCTTGTAACGACATCTAAGTAATGACTTTCTGAAATGCTTACCTGCAATAATATAGAGTAAGTAGTTGCCCCTAATGACATCACCGTGTTAAAATAATGTGTTATTCATCTAATGTGTATGTAGTGAAGAGCCATTATATTAGCTTCTTAACTCATTACATGGCAAGCAAAGTTTTTTCTAAGTCTTTATTATTTTTTTTTCTTATAGACAATTATAAATAAATTTAACTTTTATAAGAAATTTTTTGATAATATTTTTTCATAAAATAAAAAACAATTATTTTTATAACAAATAGATTTTTAATTTATAGAAAATTTTTTATTTTTCTATTAAAATATTGTGTTTTTAATAAATTTTATTTTAAGAGGAATTTTCGAAAAAATTTTCTTATAAAATATAATATTGTTATTATTACTTTTAATTTTTTATTTTCAATAAAATTATTAACTATTTTTAAGGAATCCCTAAATTAAAAAAGGTAAAATCATTTAAAAAAGAACAAAGAAATTCAGGAATAAGAATAAAAATAATTTGAATACAAATTTTCATTGAGTGTAAAAATCAATTATTTCTGAACAATACATAACGTTGTCATAACATCAAAAAATCAAAATATTCTTATAATAGAACAGTTAACAAAACAATTAAAAGGCTTCAACAAAACATAACTTTAATATACAAAAATATGTGAAATTGAAAATATAATTGACCATTATGTTGTATAAAATGCCATAGAAAATCATGAATGAAAACTTAATAATGCTTAACAAAATGTTCTTTGATTTTTGGTTAGAGTTGCCTATAACAACTGTAATCATAAATATCTCTACAAAAGATGACGAAAAAAAAAAGAATTAGAAAATTAAAGAAATCTGCCTTCTTCCCTTTAACTTGCTATACAGTACGTTTAAGTTATTTAAAGAGATTCTAACAACTTAATAACAAATATTAGTAGACTACTACAACTAACAAACAATTTTTCCTATTGTGTCCTTAAATAGCTTCCCCACACCCTCATTTGGATGGTAACTATGAGTCCTTGTTAAATAAAGCCTATTAAAGGATGTTTTTGTGGATTTTTAACAAACATTTTTGTGTCTCATAGAACTATGAATTTCCCCCCCAATAAACAAAACATTGTTGTGTTTATTTTTATGGTCATGCTCATCTTATAATTTTACTATTTATGTGGCCTCATTTTTTTGTACTGTTTTGTTTTTTTATATTTGTAAGACAAATCTATAATGTGCCACTGCTTTTATGGTGTGGATCTTGTTGAGAATTTATTTATTTATTTACAAGAGAAATATTAAGTTTTTTCTGAGTATTTTTTGTTATCCTTTAATGCCAGTCAGTCTGACGCCTGAAATGTTTTTATTTTTTTTTTATTTATGCTGTATTTTTTTTTTTTTTGGGTAAAATTTTTTGGGTAAAATTTTGAAATCTTTGCAGACTTTATGGCAGCCAACATATTAAAACTTAGTGGCGCCACTATTTGACAATAACAAATGGCATTGGAATAGTAACTATTTGACATTTATCAAAAGTAATTTTGGACTTAGATACGTATGAGTAGTGTGGAAAGATATTTTTGAATATAATACACATAAATTTATTTGTGTATAAGAGTGAATAAATTTAAGAGATGACTAATAAGCAAAATAATGTTATGAAGAAATAATATTATTTGAGATAACTTTAATCTTGAGTTGTTATTATATCTAACAAATACATTTCCATTCTCTTTCCAGCATTAAGCCAAATTTTGAAAATTTCGAAATCTCCAAGGGTCATCATGGAGGTTTGGGTGGCTATGAAGAAATGGAGGGTGCTGAACGTGAGGGTGATGGACCCGGTGGTGGTATACCCTATGATGATGACAGACCAGATTCTCCAGCTTCATTTGAGGAAATCGAAAGACCTCCTTTACGTAAAGTTGATAAATATTGTAAAGCTCAGTGTCCTTGTATGTCGGCGCGTTATACAATAGCAACAATGGCTTGTATAGGATTTATGATTGCTTTTGGTATGCGTTGTAATATGTCAGCAGCCAAATTGAAAGGAGAACATAATGGTGTAAGTACAAAACCATATATAACATTATCATTAGAAATGAGCAATACCAGATAATTAAATAGATTAATTTCATTTAAAGTCATAAATGAATACAAATATAGAAAAATACTGAAAATGAAACTGTCAATTAAATTTTACAACAAACATGAAACAAGTCACGTTTTCTAATTTTTATAACATTAAACATCACTTTTCTTTCAACACAGTTAAAAATTTGGAATTTAATTGAATATAATATCATGAAAGTTATGGTGTTTTATAATTCTATCACGCTCGTTAATATTTGCCTTAAAGGCCTTATTTGTCAATGGCAACATTACTCTCACACATACATACATATGTATGTATATATAAATAAGAATTGTTTGTACTCATACTTTTGAATAAATACATCATATGTATTTGGTGTTTTGGTAACAGGATGTTTTTTGACTCCTTTCCTGTTTTATTGTTACATAAGTCTTTTGTATTTGTTGTGTTAGTGTGGAGCCTTTTAAAATACATATTTTTTATTCTAATAGATTTTTGTTATGCTATGAAGCTTTATGATTTCATGGTCTTTTGTTCTTTTTTTTAAAGATTCTTTTACTTGTAATGGTTGTTGTTATTGTTGCTAATGGATGCATTATGTTTCCGTTTTATTTTATGAAAAAATTAAATTTAAAAAAAAAAACTTTTGAAACTTAAAAAATAAGAAAATAATATTTTAAAGAGAATTTTATAATTATTGATTTTAACATTTCTGGAATAAATATCTTAAAATCTGGACACATAGATAAGAAAGAATAACAATTTGTAATTACTAATATTTTCCAAAAAGCGACTTTTATGTGAAAATTGTTTTTTTAAGATGAACCAGGACATTCAGAGCAAACAGATCGAATATTTGTGATCAACAAAATTTTATACAAAAAATTTATTGAAATGAAATGACGCATATTTCTGATCACTTAAGTGTGCTATCAAAAAAATTATTTTTTATGTGATAAACATAACTATCAATTTTATAGCTAAACATAGACATAAAGAGCACACAAGATGACTTTTGTTGACTTCCTATTAATGTTTTTTAATCGATTTTATAGCTTGATTGTCAAAGAATCGAGAACGGTCTATCAAATTTACAGATACTGATTAAAATTATCTTTAGTTTATCTTAATATTATTTTTATCCGGGCATAATTTTCGGAGTTAAGTATAAAACTTCCTAAAATTTTGAATGAAAAGTTTTTATTTATAACTCCAATTAATATTAAGATGACTTGAGCAGAAAAAAAAAAATAATAGTAACCTCAATTATTATATCTTATTTTTATTCGATTAATTTGTTAATTGATAAAATAAGAAAATTAATTGAAAGCCGATGAATTGTAATCTTGGAATTTTGATAAACTTAATAATTGACACAATTAAAAAAGTAATGGAATTAGCTTATAACTTTAATAAATAATTTAATAAATGTTAGCATATTTGAGTTTTGCATTTTTTGTAAGTATAACTTGTATTTTCACTTAATTATTCAGTTTTGGAATAAGTGTGAACGGTGTTATTTGTCGAATTAATTGATTAATATAAATCTTACTCCTCCAAAACATCAGGGACCCATAATACTTATTTAAAAGTTTCTTTTTTAATAAAATTTACAAATATATTAAATGTTCTTGGGTCATTTATCACAACCCTAGAGTAAAGAGAACCGGTTCAAAACTAGTCACGTGACAGGTTCTCAGGGCTAGTGACCGATTCCAGTTCCGGAACTTTATATGAGAATAACCTGTCACTTTTACACGGGGTTGTGGCTAATTAGTCCTTTGGGACAGATCGCAGTATAAGTCACAGTACTGGTCCTAGAGGACAGGGTCAATGTCGATTAATATAACAAAAATTTGATAAAAATTCTAGTATTTTTTCCTTTTTAAACATTTTTTATTAATCTTTTTATTAAAATTTATGTTTATTTTTATTTTATAATTTTTCGTTAATGTCGATGGCGACACCCAGAATCGAACCTGTGCTCATCTAACGTATGTTGTTTTATAGTCTTCAATGTTAACTACTCAGCCACTTATTGTTATTTCGCGAGAGTTGCTAATTGCGTACTTAACAAGCTCTTAACTGTAAAATAGTGAGTGTTTTTGTATCCACTGGTTCTCAATTGGAACTTTGGTGACGAGTTAAGTGTCAATTGGTACTAACTGGTATTGAGGGACGGGTTCATTAATACAATTGACACAAATTTTCTGCAGGGAATTAATATTTTTTTGGGTCGGATTTAAAATCGACTTTTCTGCTTTTATAGTTAGACTAAAAGTTTTTAATGTATGTACCCAGAAAAAATGTTTAGAACATGTTCTAAAATCATTAGTTTTAAAACTGGTATAATCAGAATCAATTCAGATTCTTTTATAACATCCTCAGAACTAGTGGTATCACAAACAACTCTGACTTTCTATTTGTGGTTTTAAATTTGTTTTAAATAATGTTTAAAAGTGGGCTTTAGATATAGATGAAAAAATATGTTCTGGAACTAGTTGTAGAATTAATACATTTTATCTATTAAAGAAATCTTCAAAATAGGGACCATATTATTTATTTAATTTTTATGCAAAATGAAAAAAAAACCTAGACAAATCCTATAAAAGATTTAGCATCATTTTTTCATTCTTTGAAAATCTTAATAAACCGGAAGTACACTTATGCCTTTTTAACATAATAACAAAAACTCAACACCCAATATAAACTTGTGTTCATTTTTGAAAATCATCATATTCATATCCAACAGTAAATATAATGGACACTATTCATAAATATAAATCTTATGAATGAATATGAAAATAATTGAATAGAAAGATTTATTTTATTACATTTTTTTTCTTCTTAAAGGGAAATAACAATAATAATGATTTTATTCTATTTTTATTTTATTTATTTTTTCTAACTCCCTCCTTGTCATGTGATAGACGGCTTTTATGAATTGGACAGTGGCCACAGAGAGTCATGTTGATTCTTCATTTTTCTGGGGTTATTTGGTTACACAAATACCGGGTGGTTTTATTGCATCTAAATTTCCAGCTAATAAAATTTTTGGTTTATCGATTGCCAGCTCTGCGACATTGCATTTATTTGTACCATTTGCAATGACATTGATGGAGGGTCATGTGGTGATATGTGTTCGTATATTACAAGGATTATTTGAGGTAAGTAATATGATATGCAAGCATAAGTATGTATGTAGTGTTAGTGTTTCATAGGTATTTTTTTTTTGTTTTGATTTGTGTAAAAAAGGGGGGAAAAAGAAAATTTTAAGATTTTTATTTATAAGCAGATCAAAGCTTTTTTTGGGTGTTTTTTTCTTTCTTTGTAAGATGACATCATGTTGTAGTTTTGATGAATTTGATTATAAATCTCTGTGTGTGTGGGAATATGTATGAAAGAACTTTTTTTATGTTTGTTATCTTCTTGAAATGTTAAGGATTTATGTTTTATTGTTAAAGGTTTTGTTAAATATGATAAAATCCTTTTTTGTTTGTATTTTTCCTTTGCAATATATATTTTATTTATTATGAAATCCTTTTAATAAATATTAAATGCCTATAACAATTATTCTCCAGGGTGTTACTTATCCAGCTTGTCATGGTATCTGGCGTTTTTGGGCTCCTCCTATGGAACGTTCTCGTTTGGCCACGCTAGCATTTAGTGGGTCTTATGCTGGTGTGGTGGTAGGTCTACCCTTATCTGGTCTATTAGCTGATGCTGTAGGCTATCAGGCTCCTTTCTATGCCTATGGTGTATTTGGCATAATATGGTAAGTTTGTTTTTGATATATTTTTAAATGCAATTATAGCCATTAATTTCTTGTTGGTACTTTAAAGGTATTGCTTTTGGTTATGGCTTTGTTTTGAGAATCCCCGCAAACATCCTGCCATTAGTATACCCGAACTTAAGTATATAGAAAAATCTCTGGGTGAATCTTCTGTGCAGCCCACAATGCCAAGTTTAAAGACCACACCATGGGCCGCCATGGTTCGTTCGATGCCTGTTTATGCCATTATTGTGGCAAATTTTTGCCGTTCTTGGAATTTCTATTTGTTGGTGCTATTCCAGTCTTCGTTTCTTAAACATAAATTCCATTTTAAAATTGAAGAAGCTGGTTTTGTAGGATCTTTACCTCATTTAATAATGACCACAATTGTACCGTTTGGTGGTATGTTGGCGGATCATTTACGTAAAAATGGTATTATGTCCACAACGAATGTAAGGAAATTGTTTAATTGTGGTGGCTTTGGTATGGAAGGTATATTTTTCCTTTTTGTAGCTCATGCAGATACAGCGGTGAGTATAGGAAGGTAATAGAATGATTTTGATTATTATTTAGAATATTGTTTTTATATGTAGACTGGTGCCATGTTTGCTTTAACTTGCGGTGTTGCCTTTTCCGGTTTTGCTATATCCGGTTATAATGTCAATCATTTAGATATAGCTCCACGTTATGCTAGTATTTTGATGGGTCTTTCGAATGGTATTGGTACATTGGCTGGCATTATTGTACCATATGCCTTGGATGGTCTTATACAAAAAGATGTGAGTATATTTGATTATTAAAAAGTAATACTTTTTAATTTTAAAACAATTATTTAAGTAAAGTCAAAAATGGTCCTTCGAACCAGAGTTTTTTTAAATACTCTTAAATATTTGAATTATTAAAAATAGAATAATTTGAGATAAGGTTTCAAACTAAACTATATTATCTTAAAAAATATTTGCCACGAAATTTAAAAATTTTCGTCAAACAAATATATAGATTTAAAATTCTTCCTTTGTTTAAAATTCTTCCTTTGTAATTACAGCCTGAGGGATGTTGGACAACTGTCTTTACTTTGGCCGCTTGTGTTCATTTATGCGGATGTACTTTCTATGGCATATTTGCCTCGGGTGAATTACAACCATGGGCTGAACCGCCAACAGAGGAGAAACATGTCTGGTCACCACCGATGGGTGCTATAACTGAAGATCATACTCAGGGGGCTGCAGGTGCCGTGGGTTATGTTAAAGAAACATCATTTGTAAGTTTTCTCTAAAAAACCAAACCATTAACAAACCATTAAAATTTGTTTTATAAAACAATTATAAACATAAAACCTACAATTATTATTCTATTTTTATTTCCATCAAAAAAAGGGTGAAGCACCACAATATACTGAACAAAGTCAAATGCAACAACCAAATACCATTAATTATGGTGCGACAGGACACGTGGCCAATAATCCTTTTGCCATGGCTGGCGTTGGTTCAATAGCAACATCAACCATTAGTGAAGAAAGCATGCAACCTGATGCCACTATAACAGACCGTTATCAAAGTTATGACTATAGTACACCACAGCCAACAGCAGCAATGTCAATGCCACCACCACCATCATCACTACAAATGGGACAAATACCAACATATGAACAACAATATCCTCAATATCAACAACAACAATAGAAAACATAATAAACACGACAAAGTAATAATAATAATATTTAAAGGTAAGAGTTAAAAGGCAAAAAAAAATAAATAAATTTATAGAACAATAAATTAAAACTCATACAATAATAATTACACAAAACACACATACCTATATGGACAAAAAATAAATAAAAAAAAGCAATCAATATTTCAAATATTATAAAGGAATTTGCAAAATAATTAAATAAATGATAAAAGTTATTACGAAATAAAAGAAAATAAAATCTAACAAATTATGAAAGCTAAATAAATAATAAAAAAAATATATATTTAAATGAAACCAAAGTACGAAAATACAAAAAATAGCAGAATAAACATAAAAAAACTATATTCTTTAAAGTCGTTGAAATATCATGCTAATCTACAAAATCACTTCTTCATACATATTCCTTAAATAACTTAATGCATATTATTATTATTTTTTTTAAAGAACATAAAAAAATTCCTGTTAAAATTTATTGTGAAAATGAAAAATGTATACCTATTTAAATTTAGACAAATTTATATATTTTACCAAAAAAAAAAAAAACACATAGAGAAAATTTATAATAGAAAAGAAAGGGAAAGAAAATTTTAAGTGATTTGAGAGGTAAAATTTAAGAAAAATCCTATTGTTAAAAGAAAATCGCTGCATTACAAAATCTCTATTTTTAACAAATAGTGAATTTTTGTGGTACAAATATAGTGAACATTTACGTTTGGTTTTGTAATTAAAAAAGTTGGGGAAAGCTGAAAATATTTATTCGATAAATTAACATTTCTAATTTTAAATAAATGCTTCTCGCGATATTTAATTTCTACTTATTTTAATATTTTGTAGTTATTAAAATTACCAGTTCAAAGTTCACACAGAGCAAATTTTACCTGTTGCAATTCTGAGTTGAAACTAAGGAGAAGAAAATCAAACTTTTACATTATCTTACCTCTCTTGTCTATGAAATCAGAATTGCGGCAGAATTATATAAAGTTGGAAAGGTTTTCCTAAGATGGACGAATAGATTTTTAGAAAATGCTTAGACTAATAATATATTAATCTTAAAATTATATATGATATATATTCCCGACTAGAGTATTATCACATTATTGCAGGCGCGGATCCACGGGGAGGGAAAAAGGGAAATTTCCCTCCCCAAAATGAAAAATCTTAATGCAAAATCATAAAAATTAGGAAATAGTTGTGAAAATCATTCCATTTTCTTCCCCCAAAAGCTTGAGCTAGATCCGCGCCTGCATAATTGACATAGTCTGAACAATCATATATTGATAAAAATATCGATATTTACCAGAATATTGTTGTCGATATTGATGAGAACTCATGGCTGAAAAAAAAATAACTTTTTATATCACGAGGGATGAAACCGTCCGAGTTACGTTTTCATTCCTAGCGTTATACATCCATACTTGGGTAATTTCACAAAGTTTGTATAGTCTAAAAACTGCCTAATAAAACTAGCGATAGTAATAACCGATTTGAGTGATGCAAGTGACATTAACTTTAGGCGGATATTCCAATATGCTGAGAAATATTTCTGACCTTTTAAACAATATGGATAGCAGCTATATTTTCAAATGATGTTAAAAGTAGTTCACAAAAAAGTATTACCGATTGTTTAATTATATGTTAAACGAAGAATTAATACTTAACTGCGAAGAAGTATCTTGAGAAGAAGTTAAACCATAGATTATCGACTTAGATATGAAGCATAAAAAAATCAATTGAAAAAAATTATTCAAAAAGGCACACGTACTATAATTGTTTTTGTTTTTAATGAAATTTGTTACTAACACATTCTTAGACTCATGTTTTTTTGACAATCGTCTTAGGTTTTTGACAACTGAACTTCATATCTATGTTATAATCTATGGTGCAGGGTATAAAAAAATATTTGAGTCAAACTATAAAAGAAATTGCGCTATTGCCACAGGCGAAAACACAAATCCTTTGGACCAAGTAAAATTGGGCTGGTCAGACAGAAAAATGGTCCTCAGGGCATTAAGTCTATTGCATCATCTCAACGTTAAGTTTACCAGAAGTACTCTCTTTTTTCACAGTAGGTTCTTCTCGCTGTTTGCGATAGTCGGTGTGATAAATCGCTAAGGAATTGACGGATATATGTTGTTGTTATAATCTAAAGGATTAAAAAAATATTTCTGTTTGAAAAATGTTCATATTAGAATGACAAACTTACGAAGAATGTAAAGAAAAATTACTCTCACCTGTATATTTTAGTTCTTTCCGCATATTGAAATATAAATAATTCAGATCAATATAAGACAATATCCTGAAATAAAAAAAAAAAATGGAAAACTAAATTATTAACAAAAAAATTTCAAATGAATTTATATTTCTCTTAAAATACCACATATCTGTGTACGCTCCTGCCAATATTTTTGACCATTCACAAAATATTCGTCGTCGTCATTGCTGTTTGTTGTTATTATTTTTGGTTTAGCTGTTATTGTTGTTAAGCCATCAACATCATTTGTTGGTCGGCGGTATCTTTAACACCATATAACCTTTAATAGTACTAAATTTAATGTAAAAGTTTGTGTGTGGTGCGAGTTTTGTTATATACATACATACATTCATACATATCTGCTACGAATGAGTCTTTGACTACATGTTGAATGCAAAACAAACTCATAAATTTCTTTTAGGATGACTGTTTGTTCCACAATTCCAAAGATAAGCTATTGTTATTGGATACTTTTTGCATAGTTTTGCCAAAAATAAATATAATACTGAGGCGCAATAACGGTGTAAGAGGATGAATATTCAGTTAAAAATATGTTTAACAATAAATGGTTGTGTTACAGTTACAGTTCAAAATTTATTGTTTGAAATTAATCGTTGGCCCATTAAACGTGTGTATGCGAATGCGATAGATGGAGATGAAAAGAAGAGCGTGCTATTCAGCAGCTACTCCTACTATTTTGCTGTTGTTAAATGTAGATGTTGCTGTTGTTATTTCTTTTTATCAATTGTACTAAATCTATGAAATGTACGAAATTTCTTTATATATAGTTTAAAGATTTAAAGGAATTTTTATTCTTTTGTTTTGTATATAATAATTTTTTTATTTTTTATTTTTTTTTATTTTTTAACATATTTTTTTTTTAATAATAATAAAAAAATTTACAGAGATATTTAATTTTCGAAATAGAAGACTTTGAAGACTTTTAATATATATATATAAAAAAAAATTAATATTAATTATTATTTCTCCAAAATAAGATTATATTTTTTAGTAAATATATAGCGTTACCAAAAACTATAACCTAAGATTGATAAAAAAAAAAATAAGTTTTAAACATTTAAATTCGTCTTAAATCAAAAAATACATGATATTTGCCAAATTGGTTTTATAATAATTTATAAATTACAAATAATATAAACAGACTTAAGTTAATACAAAAAAATTTTGAAAAATTATTAAGTTCTTTTTTTTTAAATTCTTTATAGCAAAGAATTTTTTTTTAATACAAAAATATTCTTAACTTAAAATTCAATTTCTTTAGAAGAATTTCCTTTTATAGTTAAATAATAGTTTATCTCATTTCACAATTTTGCTGATTGTTTCTTTCCTCTCCTTCTTTCCTGCTCGTCTATGGGACATACATACATATGTAATGTTTAAATTCTTTTTGGATTATTATTGTAGATTTCAACATCATTATAGTTTGTTTCATATTTTGTAACGTTTTATATATAATTTCATAGTTTGTTCTAATATCAGCTACGATTCGGTATAGATGAGACATTTTTTACCTTTACCCACTGAAGCGATCGCATTGAAATTTGGACTCCAACTAACTGCATTTACCGCCGAGCTGTGGAAAAATCGTAAACCAGAACTTTTTTGTTAAGGTATATATTTTTTTTGTGGTAGATTTATTTTGTGTGTGTAGATGTTTGTATGTTTAAGAAGAAGCGTGTAGAAAATAAAAAAGAGAGAAGAAAAAGAAAAGCAAAATATGGNNGATCAAAATTGTTTTTGATACTTCTTAGGAACTACAATTAAAATCCAAGAAATATTTGTCACATATTTGAAGAAAATTAAGGCTGCTTTTTCGCAGGAAAAAAAAGGAATAATATTGGTTCGGTTACTTCTGTGTAAAAATAACATGAATTTTAGTTGAGATTCGAACGAAATCATTATATAATTTTCCAAATATTTCACACATGAAAAAAATCGATGTATTAAACAAGAGCACATAGTGTTTGACAATACAATGGAAAC
Source organism: Phormia regina (assembly GCA_001735545.1). NCBI lineage: Eukaryota > Metazoa > Arthropoda > Insecta > Diptera > Calliphoridae > Phormia > Phormia regina. Next base: position 1,266 of record MINK01173964.1, on the reverse strand, counting down.
TTTTCCTCACTTTTTTATAAATGGAATAAAATTCAAAATAAATGTAAAAAAAAAA
>MINK01173963.1:4754-27420 GCA_001735545.1 Phormia regina | reverse complement strand
CAAAAATGGGACATATTTTGTATAGAAAATTCAACAAAATTTCTACAAAAGTGAGAAAATTTTTCTAAAGAAAATTTATCAAAAACGCTATAGAAAATTCATCAAAAATTCGTAAAAATTTTCTATAGGAAATTCATCAAAAATTCGTAAAAATTTTCTATAGGAAATTCATCAAAAAATCGGAAAATTCATTTCATCAAAAAATCGGAAAAAATTTTCTATAGAAAATTCATTTCATCAAAAAATCGGAAAAATTTTCTATAGAAAATTCATTTCATCAAAAAATCGGAAAAATTTTCTATAGAAAATTCATTTCATCAAAAAATTCAAAAAATCGGAAAAATTTTGTATGGAAAATTCATAAAAAAATTCGACAAAATTTCTATGGAAAATTCATAAAAAATTAGGAATAATTTTCAATAGAAAATTCATAAAAAGTCGGAAAAACTTTCTATAGAAAATGCATCAAAAATTCGTAAAAATTTTCTGTAGAAAATTCATCAAAAATTCGCAAAAATTTTCTATAGAAAATTCGTAAAAATTTTCTATGGAAAATTCATAAAAAATTCAAAATAATTTTCAATAGAAAATTAATAAAACATCGTAAAAATTTTACATCAATTGAAGCAAATTTTCTTTAGAAAATTTTACATCAATTGAAGCAAATTTTCTTTAGAAAATTTTACATCAATTGAAGTAAAATTTCAATAGAAAATTGAAGTAATTTTTTTATAGAAATTTTTACATCAATGTGAAGTAAATTATCTTTGGAAATTTTTACATCAATTGATGTAATTTTTGTGTAAAAATTTTTACACCAATTGATGTAATTTTTGTAGAGAAATTTTACCATCAATTGATGTAATTTTTTTAGAGAAATTTTTAGATCAAATAATGTAATTTATCTATAGATATTTTTACATCAATTGATGCAATTTTAGTATAAAAGTTTTTACATCAATTGATGTAATTTTTGTAGAGAAAATTTTACATCAATTGATGTAATTTTTGTAGGGGAATGTTTACATCAATCAATGTTATTTATCTATAGATATTTTTACATCAATTGATCTAATTTTCCTATAGAAATTTTTACATCAATTGATGTATTTTTTGTATAAAAATTTTTACATCAATTGATGTAATTTTTGTAGAGAAATTTTTACATCAAGTGAGTAGACTACATACTAGTGTCTAGACTATGGGAATCTCCTATAAATTTTATTTTAGATAAGTCTATAGACTGTACATTAAAGAATATACCAGCAGTTTCTTTATTTTTTACTTTGTTCTATAAATATCAATTTCACACACCCACAGCTTTACAGCAACTGAACATATTGCTTCGAGACACAAAATGTCTTCAATTCATATTACAATGTGTTTTTTCTAATATGAAATGCAATTTCAGACACATTTAAAAAAACGTAAAGCAGAAACTGCAAACATTTTCCTTTTTTTTTTAATAAGGAAATGTATATATGTGGTAGTAGTTTAAAGGGTATTTGTGTTTACTTACATATGTATATGTTTGATTATTTTTCTTTTTTTGCTTTCTAGTCAATATGTTTTTATTTGTCATGTCTAAAGTTTACAATAGAAAACTATGCTCATGCATATAAACTCACTCACACACACACACACACACACACACACAATTGTCTATGCCAATGTATACACATACGTTTGCACTTTACTTTAGTGTATTGTCAACTATAGATATTTTGTGTTATCAGTATGTTGTCACCCACAACACTTGGGTACTATTTGTAATATTCTCTTGTTGCATTGGAATTTGTACTTATTTTTCTATAAAAAAATTTCTTTACAATTTGTTATACAATTTTTTATGATTATTTGTTTAGTTACTGTTACTGTTGTTGTTTGTTTTTTGCTTTCTCATTGCAACAATAATAAGTAGAGACAACAAAACAAAAGGCCAAAAAAACTGAATAAATAATATTGAAAAAAAAAACAACATCCTTGCAATAACAACAGCTGTGCCTTTATTTATTTATTTATTTGTGTACTTGACAATGTCTATGTTTAGATGATACCCTACAGTCTAAATTTAAAAGGATTTTAATAAAGATTATTTGAAAATTATTAAACAATATATCTTTGTTTTATAATTATTTTCAAATTAATAATCAGCAAAAATATGTAGCTCATTTCAAAACCTTCTTTGCCTAATATTTAGGCATTTCTACCCATTTTTTCTTCCCTCCTGTTGTTAGCAACAATAAATTGTTGCAACACTTGTTGTCTTTTCTTTTGCTTTATAAAAAAGAAAACTAAACGTTTCCCTTGTTCTTTATAATTTTAAAAACAAAAATATTACTTTTTCCTTCATAATACTTTACAGACATTTATATCGATTTTTCTCTTTTTAATTTTTTATCATTTTAAACTAAAATCAATATTAAGGCGAGTACTTGTACTAAATAAATTGTTAAAATTAAAAAATATTACAAGGACTTTTAAAGCCATAATTTACAAATTACTTTACAATTGTTGTAGCAACTAGAAAACCTTGACATTCATGGTTAAGGTCTCTATATTGTTATAACAATCATTATTTATTATTAAAACCTTTTAAAAGTTTCGTGTCATGTCATTTTAATTTAGGTTCTCTATTTTTTTACACTTTTCATCTGTTAATAGTTGATAAGGATAATAAAATGTATTAATTTCTAAGAGGATTAATATTTGATTTATAAATATTTTTAAATATCGAAAGATTAAAAATTGCTACACAAAAAAACCTGTGGTTGGAATTATAAAAAATAAAATAAAAAGTAAACAGGAATAAAAAATAATAAATTTTCTGTAGAAAATAATATTTATTTTACATCAATTTATGATGTAAAATTTCTAAAGTAAATTTTCTATAAAAAATTTTACAACAATTTGTAGTAAATTTTCTATAGAAAATTTTACAATGAACAAGAAGAAATATTACCAATATTTGTAGTAAATTTTCTAATAGAAAAAATTTTTCCATCAAATGTTTGAAGACAATTTTCTATTAGAAATTTTTGCATCAAATTTTTAAGATAAATTTTCTATAGAAAATTTTGCAGCAAATTTTAAGACAAGATTTTCTATAGAATTTTTGGCATGCAATTTTGAAGACAAATTTCTATATAGAAATTTTTGCAGCAAATTTTTGAAGACAAATTTATCTATAGAAAATTTTTGCAGCAAATTTTGAAGACAAATTTTCTTTATAAAAAATTTTTGTCAGCAAATTTTTGAAGACAAATTTTCTATAGAAAATTTTGACAGCAATTTTGAAGGGGACCCCAATTTCTATAGAAAATTTTTGCAGCAAATTTTGAAGACAAATTTTCTATAGAAAAATTTTTGCAGCAAAATTTTGAAGACAAATTTTCTATAGGAAAATTTTTGCGACAAATTTTAGAAGACAAATTTCTATAGAAAATTTTGCGCCAAATTTTAAGACAAATTTTCTATAGAAATTTTTGCGGCACTTTTGAGACAAATTTTCTATAAAAATTTTTGCGGCAAATTTTTGAGACAAATTTTCTATAGAAATTTTTGCAGCAAATTTTGAAGACAAATTTTCTTATAAAAATTTTGCAGCAAATTTTGAGACAAATTTTCTATAAAAATTTTGCATCAATTTTTGAAGACAAATTTTCTATTAGAAAATTTGCATCAATTTTGAAGACAAAATTTTCTATAGAAAATTTTTTGCATCAAATTTTGAAGCAAATTTTCTATAGGAAAATTTGCATCAAATTTTGAAGACAAATTTTCTATAGAAATTTTTTGCATCAAATTTTGAAGACAAATTTCTTATAGAAAATTTTTGCATCCCAAATTTTTGAAGACAAATTTATCTATAGAAAATTTTTGCATTCAAATTTTGAAGACAAATTTTCTATAGAAAATTTTGCATAAATTTGAAGACCAAATTTTCTATAGAAATTTTTGCATCACATTTTGAAGGACAAATTTTCTATATAAATTTTTGCATCAAATTTTTGAAGACAAATTTTCTATAGAAAATTTACAGCCAATTGAAGAACAAATTTTCTATAGAAAATTAGCATAAATTTGAAGAATTTTCTATTAGAAAATTTTTGCATCAAATTTTCGAAGACAAATTTTCTATAGCAAATTTTTTGATCAAAATTTTGAAGACAAATTTTCTATAGAAAATTTTTCCATCAAATTTTTGAGACAAATTTCTATAGAAAATTTTTTGGCATTTCAAATTTTGAAGACAAATTTTCTATAGGAAAAATTTTTGCATCGAATTTGAAGATAATTTTTCTATAGAAAATTTTTGCAGCAAATTTTGAAGACATTTTCTATAGAAAATTTTTTGCAGCAAATTTCTGAAGACAAATTTTCTTATAGAAAATTTTGCAGGCAAATCTTTTGAAGACAAATTTTCTATAGAAAATTTTTGCCATGCAGCAATTTTGAAGACAACATTCTATAGAAAATTTTTGCCAGCAATTTGAAGACAAATTTTCTATAGAAAATTTTTGCATCAAATTTGAAGGACAAAAATTTTTCTATAGAAAATTTACGCATCAAATTTGAGACAAATTCTTATAGAAAATTTTTACATCAATTTGAAGACAAATTCTTATAGAAAATGTTTACATCATTTGAAGACATAATTCTATAGAAAATTTTTTACATCAATTGAAGTTAAATTTTCTTTCATTTACTTTAATTTTTTCTATAAAATTGATGTAAAATTTTCCTAAGAAAATTTTTCTCAATTTACTCATTTTTGTAGTAAATTTTCTTTGCAAAATTTTACATCAATTTGAAGTAAATTTTCTTTGCAAAATTTTCATCAGTTGGATGTTTCTGTAGAAAAGTTTACATCAATTTGAAGTAAACTTTTTATAGAAGATTTTACATCAATTTGAGGTTTGCTTTAGATTTTTATTATTTATTTTCCTCTCAATTCCTGATAATGTTCTTAATCTTTTTAGTTGTTATATTTAAGTTTCCCTGTTCTTGTTAAACTAGTTTTTTTACTTTATTATATTTTGTATTCATTTTGACATAAAACGTTTGTTTTTTCCTCCTTATTTGCATTTTGTTGACTTATGATTTTTTTTTTTTTGCTACATTTTTACATCAACCTAGATACGTAAAGCGTTTTAGTATAAGTTTTTTTCTCTTTCTTATACTTTTCATATTATTTATGGCATCATAAATAATAAATAAACTTGAGGATTTTGTGTGTCCCTCATATTGAAGAACCTCCAGCTGTATAGAGATATAAAGTCTGGTGCATTTTAGTCAGGATGTAGAGAAGCTTAAGTTTGCTAAAATGTTTATACGTGATGATACACAACGTTAGTTTTGGTATAAATTTTTCTTGTTGTTGGTGGGGTTTTTTTCTGCTTCTTTCTTATCAATTTTGTTGTTATTTATGCATTTTGTGAATAAATAATGTAACTAAGTTTAAAAATGCACATAAAACAATTGTTGTTTAGTGCAAATTGTTACAATGTTGGCTGGCAGGCAGAAAAAGAAGATGATAAATTATTTATGATTTAAGAAAAATGATTTAAATGAAGTGGTGATCTTTGTTGAAAAAGTAAAGAGAAATTATGGTAAATAGAGGGGATTAAAGTTGTGAGAGTTTAATAGGAATAGGATGCTTAAACAAATTAGAGGAGAGCAATTTAGAAATTTGAATTTTAATTTAAATTATTGGTCACATTCTATTTAAATGAAAATTAAATAACAATCATACGCCTGAGTGTTAGTCAAATAGGATGAAAATATTACTTATACGCCACATTATCTACTGTCAATAATAAAAAAGTTTCCAAGAATTACAAAACATCTTTGGCTCAAATATTTTCCTAGAAATTGTCACCTGCCTATGAACAATTTTTCTTAAATTAAAATTTATTTTCCCTTAGAAAATATTACCTTTAAAATTTATTCCTACAAATACTCAAATCATGTTTCCATTTCTCTTACATACATTTTAAACAGGAAGTTACTTACTTTGCTATGAAAAGAATTCTAATATAAAAATGTAAGTAATTTTGTAAATATTTCTCTGTGGTTGTAAATACTTTTTTTGCTATTAGTCTTATAAATACCATTGAATGTATTTTTCTGCCCTTTTTATTCTAACTTTAAAAAAAATATTTTCTTTTTATTTATTTTTTCATCCTTAAAACGTATGTCATGTCATTTTTTTTTTTCAATGACAACCAGCCAGTTTGTAATGGAGACAAAAACAAGAAATATCATTGAAAATAAAACATTGATATGAATTTGACACAAAAAGAATCGGTTACACTCTGTCTATTAAGCAAAACCAAATACCTAAAAAAAATTAAATACAAAAAATAGGTTTAAAAATCGTTAAAAATAGAAAAATGTCTGAGTTAAGCAGACAGATGTTTAAACAAAAATGTAATGGAAGATGAAGATTGACAGGCGAAAATAAGCTGTTTATTGGAAAATAAAATAAATGAATTGTTGGTTAGAAACCAAAGAAGGAAATTTAAAGAAAATAAGAGAACGATGATAGAAAATTATCATCAATTGAAAATACATTTTCCTAGAAAATTTTCTTTTTTTTAAAAGACGTATTTAGCCTAAAAAAAAATTTTTTTTCATTGGCTACATATTTCTCATAGAAAATTTGCTTTAATGGACAACACAATATTCTATAGAAGCGTTATTTCAATTGAAGACATATTTCCTATAGAAAATTTTACATTTTCCATATGTAAAATTTTCTATAACAAATTTTTCTTCGATTGATGTAAAATTTTTTATAGAAAATTTACTACGAATTGATGTAAAATTTGTCTTCAATTAATGTAAAATTATCTATAGAAAATTGTAAAATTTTCTAAAGAAAATTTGTCTTCAATTGATGTAAAATTTTCTATAGAAAATTTAGTTTAAATTGATGTAAAATTTTCTATAGAAAATTTACATCAAATTGAAGTAAAATTTTCCATAGAAAGTTTACTTCAAATTGATGTAAAATTTACTTCAAATTGATGTAAAATTTTCATTGTAATGTTACTTTAAATTAAAGTAAACTTTTCATTGAAAATTTACTTCAAATTGATGTAAAATTTTCATAGAAAATTGACTTCAAATTGATGTAAAATTTTCTATAGAACATTTATTTCAAATTGATGTAAAATTTTCCATAGAAAATTTACTTCAAATTAATGTAAATTTACTTCAAATTGATGTAAATTTTCTATAGAAAATTTACTTCAAATTGATGTAAATTTTCAATAGAAAATTTACTTCAAATTGATGTAAATTTTCAATAGAAAATTTACTTCAAATTGATNTAAATTTTCTATAGAAAATTTACTTCAAATTGATATAAATTTTCTATAGAAAATTTACTTCAAATTGATATAAATTTTCTATAGAAAATTTACTTCAAATTGATGTAAAATTTACTTCAAATTGATGTAAAATTTACTTCAAATTGATGTAAAATTTTCATGTAATGTTACTTTAAATTAAAGTAAACTTTTCATTGAAAATTTACTTCAAATTGATATAAAATTTTCATAGAAAATTGACTTCAAATTGATGTAAAATTTTCTATAGAACATTTATTTCAAATTGATGTAAAATTTTCCATAGAAAATTTACTTCAAATTAATGTAAATTTACTTCAAATTGATGTAAAATTTTTCAGAAAAAATTTACTTCAAATTGATTTAAATTAATGTAAATTTACTTTAAATTGATGTAAAATTTTTTAAGAAAATTTACTTCAAATTGATTTAAAATTTTTTAAGAAAATTTACTTCAAATTGATGTAAAATTTTGCAAAGAAAATTTACTTCAAATTGATGTAAAATTTTGCAAAGAAAATTTACTTCAAATTGATGTAAAATTTTGCAAAGAAAATTTACTTCAAATAGATGTAATATTTTCTAAAGAAAATTTGTCTTAAAATTGATGTAAAATTTTAAAAAGAAAATTAGCCTTCAATTGATGTAAAATTTACTATCAATTGATGTTAAAATTTCTGTACAAAATTTACTATCAATTAATGTAAAAATTTTCTATGGAAAGTTTACATTAAATTCTATTTGCCATAGAATATTATACCTCAAATTGATGTAAAATTTTCTATATTCTATTCAATTGATATAAAATTATTTAAAACTCATGTAAAATTTTCCAAACAAAATTTTCTTCGAATTGATGTTTTTTAATAATAGTTTTTGAAGTATGATTTTATGAAATTGATGACTTGATGTGAAATCCATTTCCCTTTAAAATTATTAACTCTTGATATTTGATGAAATGCATTTAATATATATTTAAACCTTTCCGTGCTCTCTATTCGTTGAAGTGACACCACAAGACCAACTTTAATGTTCATTGATAGTGGGGCAAAGGTACTTAATACATATGGTATGTGGTCATTATATAAACGAAAAAAAAGGAAAACAGAAAATCCCTTTCACATATTAAAACCTTATTGGCCACATGGAAAAACATCATTTAATATTTTGCTCTTGATATTTTTCTGAAACATTGTTAAACATTGTGGCTTTCTATACATATCAGTTGGTAAAATCTATAAGAATATTGTTATAACAATGATGATGCTGATATGGATTCTACTGATGCTGATGATGATTATTATTGTCTGCATTCTTATCCCCCCACTCCCCCTCTATAAGGATTTAATATTATCATCATTATTACCTTATCTTTACGTTCTTGTCTGTGTTGTGTTTCTTTTTATAATGAATGAGAGTAAACGTGTTAAATGTTTTTGAAAAATGTGTTTTTATTTGATTTTTATTGGCTTTTTGGAATGAAGATTATAAATGTTCTTAAAGCTGAGAGAAGATGAGATACAAAACATATAAATAAATGTGTTTAAAATCCTTAGGTGTTAGAAAATCTTTTGATACTCAATCAATTTAGAAACAGATTTATGATGTATTTGGATTAACTTGCCAATCATTTAAATGAAAGTTGTGGGTAATTTGAAAGAATGTGAAAATTTAAATAAGTAAAAAGAAGTATTAAAAAAAAAAATACATCAATTGAAGACAAAATTTTAAATCAATTGATGTTATTTTTCTATAGAAAATTTTACATCAATTTATGTTATTTTTCTTTCGGAAAATTTTACATCAATTGATGTAATTTTCCTATAGAAAATTTTACACCAATTGATGTAATTTTCCTATAGAAAATTTTACATCAATTGATGTAATTTTCCTATAGAAAATTTTACATCAATTGATGTAATTTTCCTATAGAAAATTTTACATCAATTGATGTAATTTTCCTATAGAAAATTTTACATCAATTGATGTAATTTTCCTATAGAAAATTTTACATCAATTGATGCAATTTTTCTATGGAAAATTTTACATTAATTGATGTAGTTTTCCTATAGAAAATTTTACATTAATTGATGCAATTTTTCTATAGAAAATTTTACATTAATTGATGTAGCTTTCCTATAGAAAATTTTACATTAATTGATGTAGTTTTCCTATAGAAAATTTTACATAAATTAATGTAGTTTTCCTATAGAAATTGATGTAATTATTCTATAAAAAGTTTTACATCAATTGATGCAATTTTCCTATAGAAAATTTTACTACAATTGATGCAATTTTCCTATAGAAAATTTTACTTCAATTAATGGAATTTTTTATAGAAAATTTTACTTCAATTAATAAAATTTTTCTATAGAAAATTTTACTTCAACTAATGGAATTTTTCTATAGAAAATTTTACTTCAATTAATGGAATTTTTCTATAGAAAATTTTACTTCAATTAATGTAATTTTCCTATACGAAAACTTTTACCATCAATTGATGTAATTTTTCCTATTAAAATAATTTTTATATCAATTGAATGTATTTCTATAGAAAATTTTTAGTGTTAATTGATGTATATTTCCTCATAGAAAATTAGCGATGTACATATGAGTGTAGTTTTCCTATATGAATAATTTTTATTAATTGAGTAGTTTTCCTATAGAAGATTTTAGTGATTAATTTGAGTGGCAGTTGTTCCTATAGAAAATTTTACATCAATTGATGTAATTTTCCGATAGAAAATTTTACATCAATTGATGTAATTTTCCTATAGAAAATTTTACATTAATTGATGTAGTTTTTCTATAGAAAATTTTACATTAATTGATGTAGTTTTCCTATAGAAAATTTTACATCAGTTGATGTAATTATTCTATAAAAGGTTTTACATCAATTGATGCAATTTTCCTATAGAAAATTTTACTTCAATTGATGCAATTTTCCTATAGAAAATTTTACTTCAATTAATGGAATTTTTCTATAGAAAATTTTACTTCAATTAATGTAATTTTTCTATAGAAAATTGTATTATTTATTTCCTTTTTCATTTGTTATTTTTATTGTTTTTATTCACTTGTTGTTGTAAATCCTTTAGAATAAATCCAATTTTAATCTTCTTCTTAACCATCACGTTTTTGACATTTTGTCACAAGGATTTTTGTATTTGATCTATTTGTTGTTTACAATTTTACTTTAGTTTTTTTATGAAATACATTTAACTACTTGCTATTGACTGTTCGTCAACCATGAAATATTTATCTTTTTTTGTTTGATTTCTCTCTATGACATTTTTGAAGGTTTTTTGGTTAAGTATTTTGTGTGATATTTTTTTTTTTCAGAGATTTTAATGGAAATCCTTTAACGTTTTAAAGGTATAAAGTAATGCAAACAGATATATGTTTAAGAAAGTGTTTGATAAAAAATTTAACAATTTAGTTTTAAATTATTATAAGCGTATGAGTAATATTTATTAATTATATATGAATTAATAACACTCATACGCCTAAACCTACCACATAATTTAATTTCCACCCTTTTTTCCTCTTGAAATTAATTTCTTAATTTCATCCCTAAAGGAAAATCAAACATATTGCCAACTGCCTAAATAAATCAAATTTTCTATCCATCTGTATTGCCTACTTTTAGGCTGCTTAATAAACAGCACGTGTTTCAATAGTAACTAACCATTGGAATTTGTATATTTTAATGATGTATTCCAATGATTTATTAGAAAGTGTGTTCGGCTTTAACCAAAAAATATTCCCATAACTTTTCTAAGATATAAAATCAACAAAATATTGATTAATTTCATACAATTTTTATGTTACAAAAATAAACATTGAACAATATTGATGTTCTTTTTGTATCATATTAAAGTCACACCCATACGAGACACACACACACACACACGCAAAGAGATACATACAAACAAACAAATATTAAAATAAAATATTGATTAAATTTTGTTTATATTAAATTTTCATAAACAAAAGAAATTAAAACACAATTTAAAAATAATAATAAAACGTGAGACTCTAACAACAGTTGAAAATGGTTTAATTTTAAATATTTTAAAAGAAAGTTTATTAGAATAAAATATTATTAAATTTTACATTGACATTTCCAACAACACGTTCTTTATGTTGTTGTACTTAATACACATTTGTCTTTTAACATTTAAGTCAAAAAGAAAAGAGAACGTGTGTTATAGGGGGTGTCGAGTCGTTTATTTATTACTTTTTCTAGCTGCTGAGTAATTTAAACGGATCATTTGTTAACAAATGTTGTTCGTTTAATGGACGTTTATTACGTTTTAAATGTTTGACACGTTTAACAAATAATAATAATAACAACAAAAGTAAGTAAGAAACAGTTGACATTTGTCATCATTAATTTAAAAACATACAACATTATTAAAGGGACACCTTAACAAACTAAGTAGAGGTATACAAAAATTTATATTAAACAAAATATGAGACAAAAATTTTCTATAGAAAATTGTTCATCAATTGAAGGAAATTTTCTATAGNNAAAAATAATTTTATAATTTAATTGAAGACAATTTGTCTTAAAGAAAATTCAACAGAATTTTCTATAAAAAAACCGTACAGTTTTCAATCAATTAAAGAAAATTTTCTAAAGAAATTTTCCATAAAATTGAAGAAAATTTTCTAAAGAAATTTTGCATGAATTTGAAGCAAATTTTCCAAAGAAATTTTTCATCAAATTGAAGCAAATTTTCTAAATAAATTTTCCATCAAATTGAAGCAAATTATCTAAATAAATTTTCCATCAAATTGAAGCAAATTTTCTAAAGAAACTTTCCATCAATTTAAATAAAGTTTTTTAAAGATATTTTCTATCAAATTGAATCAAATTTTCTAAAGAAATTTTCCATCAATTTAAAGCAAATTTTCTAAAGAAATTTTCCATCAATTTGAAGCAAATTTTCTATAGAAATTTTCCATCAAATAGAAGCAAATTTTCTAAGGAAATTTTTCATCAATTTGTAGCAAATTTCCTAATAAAATTTTTCATCAATTTGAAGCAAATTTTCTAACGAAATTTTCCATCAATTTGAAGCAAAGTTTCTAAAGATATTTTCCATCAATTTGAAGTCAATTTTCCAAAGAAATTTTAGTTTAATTTCAGAAATTTTCTAAAGAAATTTTCCATCAATTTAAAACAAATTTTCTAAAGAAATTTTCCATCAATTTAAAGTAAATTTCCTAAAAAAATTCATTAATTTGAAACATTTTTTTTTTTTTAAGAAATTTTCCATTAATTTAAAACAAATTTTATAAAGAAAATTTCCAAAGAAATTTTGCTTCAATTTCAGAAAATTTTCCTAAAGAAATTTTGTCATCAATGTGAAGGAAATTTTCAAAGAAATTTTATTTCAATCAGAAGCAAATTTCCTAGAAAANNCTATAGAAAATTTAGCATCAATTTATGAAGAATTTTCTATAGAAAATTTAGCATCAATTTATGAAGAATTTTCTATAGAAAATTTAGCATCAATTTATGATTAATTTTTCTATAAAAAATATGTCTTCAATTTATGAGTAATTTTCTATAGAAAATTTGTCTTCACTTGATGTAAAATTTTCGGTAGAAAATTTGTCTTCAATCAAAGTATTTTTTTTTTTTAAATTCTATCAATTTTTTTTAAAAAAATTGTTGATCATTTGTTGAACCATAGAAATTTTCATTCAATTTGTTTCATTTTCCCATTAAAAAATATTCTATTTTATTCTGTTTTAATTCAAAATTCATTTAGTTTTTATGTTAATTTCATTAAAAATCCATTTAAATTTGTTATCCAATTACTTTCCGTTTCATTTATGTGATTACAATTTTATTTTTTCTTAAATATATTCAATGCAAATGCATTTCATTTAAAAAACATTTATACGAAATGATGCATAAGTCTATGGATGTGGAATATTGGTTCTGATGACGTGAATTTTTGTGGTGGACAGTCAGTCAATGTGTCCGTCCATGATGACGATGGTGATGATGATGTTGGTGCTGTCGATGTTGACACATGTGATAAATTGTTTAATTGAAAATCAAATGAATTTGTTTGCATATTTGTGTATCACATCTTGTTGTTTGCATTTTTAGGGCTTTTAAGCAGCGTTTGAGTGAATGTGTTTGGTTCCAAAAAGGCGTCAAATAAAATTTATTTATTTATTTTTTTTGTTTAATGTTTCGAATGTTGCAAAAGTTGTTTGTTGAAAAAAATAACAAATAGTCTGGGAATTATAAAGAGTTCCTTTTAATCCTGCTGCGATTTTTTAAGAGTAAATCTTTTTTTTTTTTGTGAAATTTTTTGTTCCAGCTTTAATGGATTTAAATTGTGGTTACATATGTGGTATAATGAAGAGTTTTTTTTAATGTTACCAGTATTATATAGTCTTGCCTTAACATGTGGAATAAACTCTCAAAACAATCGTTACCAATGTTTTTACTCAGTTTTTATGGTTTTTGGTTGTAACAGATCTTAATTAATGTTAACAAAAAGTAGTTGAAGTGAAAAATGTCTTAACTAACAAAAATGTATATTTGTTGTAGCCAAAGTTAGAACTAAGATTAAAATCAAATTCTTTTTAAAAATTGTTAATTTGCTGTATTATAAATTTTGGTTTTTAAGTCCTTTTTGAAACGATTTACAGATTTTGTTTATACAATTAAATACATGTAAACATGTTAGGGCTTAAAGGGTTGTTATATTATGAAAATATTTGCCAATACATACAACAAACTTTTTTGAACACACACACAACCTTATATGAAGGCATGTAATTGGTCTACTTTATTAGAAAAATAAAAATTAAAAAAAGAAAAAAAAACTTTATTTTAGTTTAAATAAATTTTTTTATAAAAATAAAAAATTCTTGGGGATTGTCAATTGTTTGTAAATCATAAGAACAATAAATTTAAACAAATTAATTTGAGGTTAGATTGAAAAACTTATTTTAATCAAATTTTTAAATCCTAACTCAACATTTTATGAGAAACTTTATTATAAATCAATAAGGGCTAATTATAATAAATTTAAAAAATAAATCAAATAATAAAAAAAAATTATTTTAAAGCTTAGGTTTGAAATTGATTAAATTTGTTTAAATTTTTTATAACAAATAGATTCGGCAATAATTTTCTATAAGAAATTTTCATCATCAATTGCGACAATATTTCTATGGAAATTTCACAATCAATTGTGACAAATTTTCTTATAGCGAAATTTCACTCAATTGTACACAAATTTTATATAGAAGAATTTTTTAATTGCGTGTTGAATTTTCTATAGAAAATTTGCAGTCAATTTGATGTTTGATGTTTTCTTATAAAAAGCGGATCAATTGATTTGAATTTTCTATTAGAAATTTGCATCAGATGATGTTGATTTTTTTATAAAAAAATTTTGCATTCGAAGGTTGGATTGTTGAATTTTCTTTAGAAACTTTGCAATCAATTGATGTTGAATTTTCTATAGAAAATTCTGCAGTCAATTGGATGTGGAATTTTCTAGGTTAGAAAATTTCTTCTTCAATTGATGTTTGAATTTTCTATAGAAAATTTCGTCTTTCAATTAGATGTTGAATTTTCTATAGAAATTTCGTCTTTCAATTGATGTTGAATTTTGTCTATAGAAAAATTTCGTCTTCAATTGATGTTGAATTTTCTATAGAAAATTTGCGTCTTCAATTGGATGAATTGTTTATAGAAGAATTTTGCGTATCTTCAATTTGATGTTGAAGTTGTCGTGAGTAGAAAGATTTCGTCTTCGAGAGTTAGTGTTGATTTCGTGATAGGAAGAATTCGTCTTCAATGATGTTGGAATTTTTGGCGTGTGGAGAAAATTTCGTCTTCAGATGATGTTGAATGTTTCTATAGGAAAATTTTCGTCGTTCAATTGATGTTGAATTTGTCTATTAGAAATTTCGTCGTTCAATGAGGTGTTGAATTGTTCTATAGAAATTTGGGTCTTCAATCCTGATGTTGATTTTCTATAGAAAATTTCGTCTTCGAAATTGATGTTGATTTTCGTATAGAAAATTTCGTCTTCAATTGATGTTGTTTTTTGAAATTTCTATTAGAAAAATTTCGTCGCGTTCAATTGATGTTGGACATTTTCTTATAGAGAAATTTCGTTCTTAAATTGATGTTTGAATTTTTCTATGAAAATTTCGTCTTTAAATTGATGTGAAATTTCTATGAGAAATTGCATCAATTGATGTGAATTTTCTATAGAAAATTGCGGATCAATTGTATGTGAAATTTGTCTAGTAGAAAAATTTGCATCATTGATGTTGAAATTTTCTGATTTAGAGAATGTGTTCTTCAATTGTATGAAGACAATTTCTATAGAAAATTTTCTTCAATTGATGAACAATTTTGTATAGAAAATTTTCTTCAATTGATGTTGAATTTTTTATAAGAAAAATTGCTTAAAATTTTATTTGTTTTTTTTAACTTTAATATTTTTAATATTTTACGATTTTTTTATAAAAACAAAAAATTCTGCTCCTGATTATGTAAAAAGCCACAAGGCCACAGCTTATCATCTGCTAATATCAGTCTTCAATCCCTAGAGTATTAAAGAAAAATCCTTACAATTCCTTAACAATTTTGCCCCCCAAATGCTTAACTGCCTTGTGTTAGATGTAAGTAGTATTGGTAAAAATATTTACACACATACATTTATTTAAATTACTCACACAAACATTTGCATAATTTTCAACATATGTGGGTATATAAAAATGTAAATAGTTATTGGTTGATATTTGCAAAAAGTCACGAATTTAAGGATTTTTGTTAAGAATATTTTTATTTAGTTTTTTCGTTTTTCTTTTGTGTGTTTGATTGTGGTTTTGTCTATGTGTAGGTGTGAGTATTAGAATTTGTTTAAAAAAATTCTTAATATTAGAAAAGCGGAAATGGAATATCAAATAAATGTATAAATGTATAAATGTGTATAACGGTGGAAGGACGATATGATGTGATAAGGATATGATGTGACAGTCATTTCTTCAAATATTTATATATTCTTGTTAATAAAAAAACAAATGAGACAAATATTTGTTTGAATTTTTATTATTCTATTTTTATATTTAAAATGAATTTAAGAAGGATGTTTTAAATTTTTAAGGAATTTAAATTTTAAAATAAATTTAAGGCTTTAAAAAGGAGCTAAATTTACAGGTATTTTAAAATATTTGAAAGTTATAGGTTAGGGGTTTTTTTAAGATTTAAAATAAATTTAAAATTGAGGTGAAATGGAGCTTTAAAAAGTCCTGTGTGTGAAGCTAGAGAAGACCCTTACTTAAGAGTTTTTTTGAGACCTGCAGGTGATTTAAGATTGAGATCAATTTTAGCTTTAAAAGGATCTATATGGGAAGCTTAACAGGACCTTAAGAAAGATTTTAATATTGTTGTAGGATTGGAACTAATTTAGTTTTGAATTAATGATTAAATTGAGGTGAAATGGAGCTTTAAAAAGTCCTGTGTGTGAAGCTAGAGAAGACCCTTAGTTAAGAGTTTTTTTTGAGATCTGCAGTTGCTTTAAGATTGAGATCAATTTTAGCTTTAAAAGGAACTACATAGGAAGCTTAATAGGACCTTCAGATAGATTTTAATATTGTTATAGGATTGAAACTAATTTAGGTTTGACTTAATGATTTAAATTTTAAATCATTTTGAGAAGAATATCCTTTAAATCTCAATACTCTTTTTTTCTCTCCTTTAAATACTTTTATATCTTTATTTTAATTTCATTTTTTTATATTTTTATTACTTTTGTTTCCTTTTATTTTATTGCTATTTTATTTACACGAATTCATATAAATAAAAAAAATCCCTTATAATCCTTAAAAAAACAATAAAAATAAGTATGAAATAAAATTGAAGCTGACAACATAAAATGAATTCATTTTCATTACTTATGAACATTGTCAGCATTCTTGTTGATAATGTCACGTATCTTGCAACATTAATGATTAAACCTATAAGTTCAACACCTTGATATTTATATTCCAGTTTAGCAAACTCCTGAAAGTTTTATGATTTCTCGCACATTTTTAATAAATTAATCATAAGAAAATTATAATCAAAAATGTTGCTAGTAATTAATAGAAATACAAAAATAAAAGAAACACGTTTTATTCTTAAGGATTACATAAAAATGATATCAAGGATTTGCTGGAAAAACTAAAGGATATGTTTACAATTCCTTTTTGGTTCAAAAGATTTCTTTTCTTACGTCCTTTCATCTTCAAATTTTATTTTATGTTCTTGTTTCAAAAGATTCATTTTCTTATTTCCTCTTGATTTTTTTTTTTTTTTTTTTTTGCAGTCCCTTTAAATTATTGTCCTTAAGAAAATCACTATAATGTTGGTCATTTTTTAATTAAATCTCTCTAAATATAAAATTCTTTATAAAAAAACACTTTTCTTCAAAAAAAAGAACATTCATTTACCATGAAAATTATTGTTAATATAATTTAATATAACCTTTTCATTTTAATTTTAATTCATAAGAAATAAAAAAATAAATGTTCATTAAAGACCCATTGTTTTAATTATGAACAGTGAGTACTAGGAGCTGGAGGAAATGAAAGAGAAAAAGGTGTTGAAGAGAAAATAAAATGCTGTCATTAAAAATTTATGACCATCAAAAAAAAAAATAATAATAATAATAATCACAATGGAAAAACTAAAAAAATGCAGGAAAAAAACTTAAATGAAATATTATTAATTGTAATTTTTATTGAAGTCCTTTTTCAGGGAAGGAAAACTTAATATTTAGTACTCACTATGGTTTAAAATTAAACTTGATTTAAGGTTTTAATAAAGCTTCATATGTGATTCAAATTTGCTTTAAATGTAAGTCATTCCGAAGTCTCAAATTGTAGTAAATTTAAATTAAAATTAATATAAATTTGAGGTATTTAAATATTAAAAATTTAAATATATAAATTTAGTTTCAAAATTAATTTTATAATAGTCTTATATTAGCTTTAACTTTAAGACTTTTTAATCGTTCAAATTGTCTTCGAACTTAATAAAATGTTTCTTCAATCTTAGTACTAAATGAGCTTCATTTCTTATTCATTTCATTATTTTACATTTTTATTAATATTAATCTCAAGATATCAGATAAGTTTCATATCTAAGTCTATAAATAAAATACCTTCAAACATAGTCTAAATTGCCTTCAAACTTAGATCAAAATAAGCTTCAATCAACGTCAAATTTGTCTTCTAATTTAGCTTCTAATTACTTTAAATCGTAGATGTTTATTTTGCTTCAAATTTTTCTTAATCATAGTCTTGAATAAGCTTCAACTATAGCTCTTTATTTAGTCCTAATTAAGGTGTTGTAGTGTAACAAAATACCCTCAAACTTAGTACCAAATCAGCTTCCAACTTTAGTCTTTTAAATAAACTTCAAAAGTAGGTCTTTGTTAAGTTTCCTATTAAATTCTATAATAGTTAAAGTCAGTGTTGCCGATTTCTGTGTAATTATCAAAAAATGGGACAATTTTAAATTCCTTGGATAATTTTTGAATAATGAAATTTCTATGTAATTTTTGTGTAATTTCAATGTTAATAAAAAGTCAAGCATATTTTCTATACAAAATTTGCTCCAATTTAGAGATTTTCCGAAAATAGTTTTACATTTTTGGAACAGTGATATTTTACTGTAGGAATGTCAATCACTAAAAATATAATTGTGTTTATGAGAGTAAAAAAATATGCACTTAAAGAAAAGACTAATTTAATAAATTTAATACATCCGGCAATATTTTTAAATCTGCTTTCTGAAAAACTGCTTTTATGATATGAGTGTTATCATCTAGCTTTGAATTTTAGCTAAAAAATTTTCAAAACGTTATTCAGCAAAAATGGTACACGATTTCTGAAAATTTTCAGAAAAAAAAAAAAATATATCGGCGTTCAAATATTCTTAATTTGTTTATCATAATCACAAAAATAAACTTTGTGCCAAATTTCGTAAAGTTATTTCAACGGAATCGGGTAGTGAGCGGAAATGAGTTAACAACACTAAAACAAAATTTTTGTTAAGCATTTTTAATCAATTTATGAGAAGCAATTAACAAAATTCATAAAATAGACCACAAAAAGGAGTTGTCATTGATAAAAAATCAGGAATTAGAAAATGCAGTGAAACTCGTTGTTAAAATCAACGCTTTTACAGTTCTTTTTTTTTTTTTTGCTGGAAAATTTATATTTTAGAGATCATAGATCTAAGACAAAACAAGTTTTTTTTTAATTTTTCAATTTTTAATTTTTCAATTATAATTTATTTTAAAATGTTTACTTTTTTGTGTAATTTTTTTAATTTTGTATAACTTAAAGGCTTTGGTTGTGTAATATAAATTAAAATTAATTATTAATCGCAATTATTTTTAGTATATCAAACTACCTTCAAACATTTTCAAATTTGTCCTTAAACTTAATATCAAATTCGTTTCAATCATTGATTTTTATTTTGTTTTTAATACCTCAATCACAGACATAAATTAATTTCCTCTAAAGCTCTCTATTTAATGTTGAATTAGAGTCTTTATTAGTCCCAATTAAGGTTTAAGCAAACATAGTCATACTCGCTTTACATTCAAACCTGGTCAAATTAGCCTTCAAACATCGATTCAAATAAGCTTCAATCAATCAATTACTTAGTTTTAAATTTTTCTTAATTATAATTTTAAATTAACTATAGCTCTCTATTTTGTTTTGAATTAATGTCTATATTAGTTATAATTAAGGTTTAATCAAATGAGTTTTTAGTGTATCAAATTACATTAATAGTCTTTTGTCAGCTTTGATTCTGCAAAGTACTATGGTATCCATTTTCAGAGATGTTCCAAAGATATATTGATCAAGAAATATTGTAAAGTTTTCGTAAAATAAGTTCTTATCATTTTAGTGCAATTACGGTCCAAAAACTACCATTTTATATACAATTTAGTATTATAACAAACATAGCATTTATCATCCCTGAACGTGATAAAAAATTAAATTTAATTTAGTTTTAAATTTCTTTCAATCACAAATCCAAAAGAAATTCAATTATAAGTTTTAATAAGCCACAAAGTAGATTAAATGTTAGGTTATATAAGCCTCAATTTGTCATTTCAATTTATCTTATTATTAGTTTCAATATTTACTACATTTTAATCTCTTTAATGGTTCCAAATATTCTTCCTATTAAAAGTTTACGAATTAGCTTCATACATTAAAACATGTGCTTCAAATGCAATCACAAATTGGTCTCAAATATAGATTTAAAATAGCTTAACTTTTAGATACTTTTTAAAACATAAAAATTAGCTACAATTAAAGAGTTAGTAAACTTGAAAACTAATATTAAATTATCCTCTTTCATTGATTTTTATTAGAACTAAAATTGTTTTAAAATTTAATTTGATTTTTAAGAAGCCTAAAAGTATGCTATAATATATATTAAAATATTGAATAGTTTTTAGAGGCGAAGGCCCTTGAAGCCAGTCCTGTCATTATTTGTATTTATTGTAAATTAATTTACACTAAATAAATAAAATAATAATAATAATAATAATAATAATAATAATAATAATAATATGTTAGTTTAGTAGTAGTAAAACATGATAAAAATTTGCTTCAATCGTAGATCAAATATAGTTTATTAAGGATTAAATTATCCTTAAACATAGTGTCAAATTTATTTCATATTGTATTATTTCTATTAACTCATGGATCTTTATTTAGCTTTTAATTATCTTTGGTATTTAATTTCAAAAGCTTCAAACATAGTCCTAAAATAGCCTCAATTAAAGTGGACAATTTTGCTTCAATTATAGCACTTTATAAAGACTAAAATTACTCGCAATCATAGTGTCAAATTTAGCTTCAATCCTAAGACTACTATTGTCTCAAACTGGATTCATACATATTCCCAAATTTTCCTCAATCTAAGTTTTTTAAAAGTTTTAATAAAATCTTAATCAAAAATCTTTTCCAAATCCCAATTTTATTCATTGTCTTAAATTAATTACAAATTTAATTTTTTTTAATAAGCCTAAATGTATGCTATATAGCATAGAGTGAATATTAATGTATAAAATAGTGTCTTCGCTAAACTATAGAATATATTCTAGATTTGGATATAAACTAGTCCAGCAATAGAAAAGATTAGTGTATTAACTAAATTTAAAAGTTTTGTTAAGTCTTAACTAAGGATTAGAAACAAAACTTAGTTAAAGATTACAATTGATTATAAGCTACAGAATAATTCTTAAATTATAGAATAGAGCCCAGACTAGTGTTCAAAATAGTGTCTAAACTATATGTTAGTATCTAAACTATATTCTTAGCTGTTACCTAGGCTATATAATGATGTTCTTAGGATAATGTCAACCCTAGACACTATTGGGAATTAAAATAAACCTTAGTTTATATAATAAGCTATAGGTTGGTGTATAGACAGACTACTATTAGAGCTTGGTGTCTAATATTAGCTATAGTCTGTTATTAATAGTCTTCAAATTATGATATAAACTATAATAATTTTTTTTCAAGCCTAAAAGTAGGCTTTAGTTAGATATATAATTAGAACCTTTAATAATAGTTTAATGCTTCGAAAAAATACAAATTCTTAAAGTCGCTAAAGTAAGGCCTTATATTATAGTTTAATGTTTCGAAAATCTTATTTATTTAAATAAAGCTGGTTTCTAGACTAGGATTCTAGATAATAACGCTAAGATTATGTTAGGGTCAAGGTTAAAAAAGGCTTCATTTATAAATCTCTTAAAAGTCTCAATTTATATACAATTTTAAATTCTTTTAAAGCTCCAAATAAGCTTCCATCTTAACTCAAATTTAGCTTTAATCATTCCCTACTATGCTTTATATTTATTTACAAAAATATCCTTATCCATTTCTTTCACCTTCTCCGCTCATAACATAAAACATTTTAAAGGATTGTTATTATATTAAAACATACATACACACATATTTTAATGACTTAATATTCCTATCACGCTTTATAACTTTATGACAGGAGGAATGAAGAGCCAAGAAAAGAAAAAGAGTACAAATGAATTAACATTTAACGGAAATGAATATAAAAAGAAAGTTAAAATGAAATAATAAAAAAGAGCAGAGCTTACAAACAGGAAATTATTGTATAGAATTTCAAAATGTTTATTATTTTTTTGTTGGCTGCTCATAATAATAATGGTAATGGTAATGTAACCAAAGACAAACAGGATAATATTTATAATAATATTATTATTGTT